>JANHFJ010002144.1:120443-131558 GCA_032468195.1 Cerberus rynchops
TTTTTATCTGCTGTTCACCGCCCCGAGTCCTTCGGGAGAGGGGCGGTATACAAATTTAATAAATAAATAAATAAAATCAGTCAATGTTTCCCAAACTAGATATTGCAACTGGAAGGAACAATATTTTTTTTCAAAGATCAAAGTCTTGCCACTGGATTATTTAATAGCTGTATATAATATATACTGTATGATTTTATTTTTATTCATCACAGTTTTTTTCAGATTGTTGTTGTTTTGGTTGCAGGGAATGAACCATCTGCACCAAAGCATCACAATCTAGATTAATTTTTCCAACATAATTCCTTCCAGGTTTATTAGTATGAAAAAGCTGATGGCAGATTGAGATGATTAGTTTGTAGTGCCTATGTTGATTACTGGCTGTTGCTACTTACACTTAGACAATATCAAGATATATCATTTCTTTTTGTGTTTCCATTTTGGGTGCATTGGCAGAATCAGAATTCATGCTGAGTTGAAATGAAACATTTTAGGAACTTCTGATATATATTCCTAAAATAATTCCTTCTATGAGTAATTTTCACATCTTCTTTTCAAAGCAAATAAAACAATTTAATGGCTTAATCTCATCATATACTCTTGCCACGTTAGACCAGAATGTGAAGGATTTGAATTCAAATGCTATCCTATCTATAAGATCTCTAGCTATTTGGGATCAGACAATAAAGAATACTTTGAAGTAAATATTTTTACAATTTATAAAGAAGAAAAGCCCGTGAAAGGTTGTGAAAAGATATTTTTAAAAATTCTCAAAATAATGGAAAATAAAAACTTTCTACACCATTTTATTCTTCTTCCACCACAATTTTTGTACCAATATTGAACTTTTCAAAATGGCAGTATTTGGAATGCATTTGGAAAATGAGAGTATATTAATTAATAATTGCTCTTTATAAAAGGGGTGCACAAGTAACTGGAGAAGGTAAACAAGTATGTCATGAAAGGCTTTCCAGGTTTTTATCAGCATTTTTAATTGCACCAGGAAACACACTGAAGCCAGTGCAGTGTGTGAAGCTATGGTGTTACACAGATGTATCAAGATCTGCATAACTTCTTACATGGCCTATGATTAGTTGTAGCTTTGGAGTGATTTTCAATGCAGCCTTATCTAGTATCTACTGCAGTAGTCCAAAGTGGAAGTCCAAACCAAGGCATGAGTGAATCCCAGTTGGTGCACAAGATATATTTGTGCAAAGACCTTCCTATCACCTGATTTTCAAGAGGAACCATGAGTCAAGGACCTCCAAATTGGGTATCCGTTCTGTCTGAGGGCCCCAACACCCCTCAGTCTACTTAAGGTTCAACCTGAACTTGTTTATCCCTATGCAGCCCCCCATAGCCTCTAATCAGTTTGGTAATGAAATGTCTGCAAGAAAACCACCACTCATAGATCACCAAGGAGCCCACATTTCAACTCCGAACTATAAATATTCCCTTATATTTAACTATATATATTAATATAAAACTCTCTTTTATATTAACTATAAAATAAATGAAAAGATAAAACAAGATGGCGTCGGTGAGGTCGGCAGCCGTCGCAACTGCTCTGACCCTCTTTTTATTTGTTTTAGTTTTTTTCTAACCAAATTTAATTATAATTTAATCATAATTCAAGTAACTTTTAAACAACTCTTAAGCAACCATTAAGCAATCTAAACCGGCTGAGGCATGGCCCGGGAGGAGAACGAAGGACAGAGCTGGAGCTAGAGAAGATGGCGTTGGGACAACAGTCTTGGGAGACCAGGGCAGGCTGGACGGCAGAGGAGGAGGCCTTGAGAAGCTGCCAAGACGCTGAGGTGGAGTACCCAAGGGATCGCTGAGGTGGAGGCTGTGAGAGACGCTGAGGCAAAGGCAGCAGCCTCGAAAAACAGCCGAGGACTGAGAAGGCCGAGACCTGCCATGGAGACCTGGTGCGATGGCACCAGATGGACACTGGTCATAACAGCAGACATAGTGTTTCGTCTCTGTTCCTTCTCCTTCTCTCTCGTGTTCATTTCCCTCTAACTGCTCCCTGTCCCTGTCCTTCCTACAGACTATTCCCCTTGCTTTCCTCGATTTTGCAGTTGCATAAGCATTTCACTGCATGTCATATAAGTGCCATGTATGTGACAAATAAAACTTGAACTTGAACTCTTCTATCGAGACTCTTTGGACCACAGATTAGAAATAATCAGTGTATAAAACAAAAGATTTGCATGGGTTGAAGAGAAATCAGAGCTGATGTAGAGGTCTGATAGATCTGAGAGGCAAGTATCACTACATTCTCCAATTCTTAATTTCTGTTGTGCTGCTTTGAAAGCATTCATAAATATTTGTCTGATGGTTCATATGCTGAGTGACAGTCCTCCATGGCTAAAGAAACCTTTAAAAAATCCTGTCATCCTGCTCATTTTAACGCACAGAATAGCTTCTTGTCTTTATGTATGTTTCTTGTATTAAATCCATGCTGGACATAAAGAGAAGCTGTAATTATTAGAGCACATTATCATCTCTGCAAGTTACATTTATTCAGAAGTGCCAGAGGCTTTCTATTACCGTATTTGCAAATTGTTGGTGATCTGTAAACTTTGCCATTAGTTGAGCTGGCCCAAGTAAGAGTTTACCAAAAATTATTCCTCATAAGGATTTAATCAATTCTCCTCAGGGAGTAGGGCTGTAATAGGCTTCTTTGTCAAAGAAAGCTATTTTCTTCCCCAGCTCCCTTGCTTCTCTCTCCTCTGTTGAATCATCCTAGGTGGCTCACTTTCTTTGTGTCCTGCTCTGACACCCCCACCCCATAATTGCTAGCTCCCTGTTATAACTCCACCCATCCCTTGCTTTCTCTTCCATAATCTGGCTGAGATCAAGTATAGATTGACTGCCTGACTCATACTAGTTGCAGGTCTCACCAGCCTCTTCATCAAGGGAAGGAGAGATTGCCTTTGATGTAGGTTTACCAAAATTATACCATACATCTTGCTTGCATGCCATCATTCTTTTCTTGTTGATCATGGAGGATTGTTATAGATTTGAATTCAGCAGGACCCCTTCAGCAGAACATAAGCATTGAGCTGAAAGAATACTGAGCAATTCAATAGTTGAGCATCCCATTTTGAAAAAGGAAAATGGTATAATTGTCTTGGTTACAGGGATTTTTTTTTGCCAAAATATATATTAATACTTATCAGAATATAGATTAAAACATCCACGAGGATAAACTACATCTTGGTGAGCAGGGGGTGGGGAAAGTTCATTTGTTCCCTAAAATATAAAGACTCATTTAGTGAACAATATGCCAAATAAGAAACAGATTCAGATGCAATATATGAAGGTCTTTTCCATCATCTACCTCTCATCATTTGCGTTAGTGGTTAAAACAGCTCATGGATGCAAAGATTCAGGTGATCATGTCATAAGCAACAGTAGTGGTCAGAACTGTGCAGCTATTTCATTTTTTTCCCCATTAGTCCCATCTTAGAAGAATCAAGTGCTTGGAGCGCAGTTGTTATATTATTTGACAATAAATACACCATAAGTTGCACAATGATACCAGATGAAATATCAAGATTTTGCAACACAAGGTGATTACTGCAAAAGAACTTCAGGGGTTTTTTCCCCCATCTGAATATTGATTAGGTTTAGCATCCCTTAATATCAGAAATGTACAACCTTTTCAAATAAATATGTGAGAGACACCTTCTGCTAGATTTCATGAATGACAACTGCAGTTTATACATAAAATGAGGACCCAGATTCTTGTGGGCAATATGCAAATCATGCTGATACTGTAAACCACCCAGAGAGTGATGTAAAGCACCATGGGACTGTATATAGGTCTTATTCCTATTGCCACTTCTATCTTATCCTTGGCCCTATTCCTACCTTCTTATAGGTTTTGAAATATTTCCCTGAGAATGAATTTTAATTCTTTCAAATGCAATTAGCTTTGACACAATTTCCCAAGAATAGCTAAAGTTCCTATTCACTACATAGGTAGCTCTTCATTGTACAGATTAAATTAATCAAAAATGGTAAAAAGCTAATGATCCACTTGGGAGTAAAATTAGCTCCTTAATGAAGGAAATGGAGTTAAGAAAATTATAACAGAATGATAGCTGATGTGCCTTTGGAAATTATAGATTTGTACACACAATATCCCCTTAGGTGGATGAGTTGAATTGTCAGAAATTTGACCCTGGAGATTTGGCATATGTACATTCTTCAGGATCTGTTCATAGATATGACAATTTCCACTACCAATATGCCAAATTTTGTGAGTGATTGCAGTTCTAAATTAAATACTAAATAGATTTCTGTGGCAATGGACTTATTTAATCAATTGCTGAGGACACCAAGGGCTAGAAGTGGCTTACAGAGGATTAAAAACAGATAAGTGCAAGTGAGGGGGAAAAAAGACAAATAAAACCAATTACACCAGGGAGGTAAAACAGCCTGCACTGCATCACATCTGATGTGGCAGATTACATGTCATCCCTAATTCAATGCCTGTGAGAAGAGCCAGAACTTTAATGCCCTTCCAAAAAGTCAACAGGGGTAGGGCTATAATGACCTGTGGTGGGGTGGGGTAGGGGTGGGGAGAGAAAGATGCTTTTCTAAGGGCAAGCACAAAGTACATTTTTCTGGGTCCCATAAGATGACATTGCTTTGATAAGGCATGGCAAACTTTGTCCGGTCTTATATGATGGATAGAAACATTTTATCCTTTGGAAATTCATACATTACATACGCAGTTTTTAATGGAGTGTGCGAGGCAATAGCATTTTTTTCCTATTATATGTGGACAAGGATCATATGATACATGAGATAACTTCTTCACTCATTGTATGATGAAAGCATATCTATGGTATCATACCACACCACACCACGCCACACCACACCATCTTATCAAATTCAGCAAAACCAACCCAAGGCATGTTCTTGCCTGCATGGAGAGTTGGAATGCATCTTTCTTTTTTCTACACTGAGAAACCAATTAGTTATTTTCACAGTGGTGATGGAACAATATCCTTTATAATAAGTTAGCCTTGTGAGGTAGACAAATAGGAAGCATGACCAGATGAGCTATTTCTACATTACTGTAAGGTTACACTAACAGTTGTGAAAATCCAAAAGAATCTCCCTCCTCCCCAAAAAAACTCCTTTATAGCTCCAGCTACTAAGAAGGGCCCCTTTGGAACATCTCGCCACATCCACATGCTTGCTGCGGACTAAGATGTATTTTATCCAATTGTTCCCTTGGTTGCATCTCTGCTCTGTCCCCCAAGGTCATTCCCATATATCATTACAATGTCTGTCAATGATTGGCAAGGCTGTCTCCACAGCAGATTGTATAGTTTTGCTTTCCAACATCTCATTGCTGCTCTGTCAAAATCTACTTGGGACAGCCACCATTTGCTTGAAGATAAGGACAGCCTTTGCACTATCTTAATGGAAACAGAAGCTACCTCTTACGTCTCTTTAGCAGCACTTAAGCCTGTTTCAGTATCACTACTGATATAAACCAGCAGATGGTGGGGAGTGCATGGAAATACACTCTAAAATGGCTACTATCTATATTTGCAATAGTGGTGAATATCTGTAGTTCGGGTGTAGGATGAGGGTGAAGGTTCATTCTCCTAACTTGTCAGTTTCAATTTCTCTTCCCGATTCCTTCTTCTCTTGCACTATCTTTTGCTTCCAAGCTAAACTTTTGACTGCTACACATGCAAATAGATTAGGAAATATGATCAGGAGTATTAGTGGTGACCTTGACTGCTACCACACAAAATGTGTATGATTCCCTAAAACAGGAGGAATAGAACCATGTCTAGTATTATGTTAGTAGTACTCATAACAAATATTTAAATAACTCCATACTCACTCAAGCATATATATAAGGTCTTAAAAAGCAGCTATCTTTTTTCACATTATAATACATAACAATTGATTGGTGATAAAAGGAGTAAAATAGCAATCTGGTTCATTTAGTTACCAAACTAAATCAGTTTGCTTATCTATGGTTTATTGAATAGCCAAAACTAAAAATTATGAGTAGCAAGATGAATAAACTGATTCAGTGAAATACATTCAAAGAAATTCAGGAAAAGCTAGAACTTGTGATAAAAAGGTGACTCACTTGATTCTATTATAATTACAACATTGACAAGCAACCTTCCAAATGATTTGAATGTTAATATTTCTTTTCTCTGCTATTGGCTATGCTAACTGAAACTGGTAAGACTGAAGTCCAAAATATTTAGAGAAATAGAGTTTGTTGTTAAATAAAAGCATGAGGTGTTGCATTTCTTGCCATGCACAGGACACATTGCAGCAGACGCTATATGAACACATAATACTAACTGAAACAAGTTTAGGAGATATCTGATGGGATCAGTTCACAAATCTTTTGAATCCAAACAGTACTGCCTTATTTCATGTATTTGCACTAAAAGGATTAATGTACAAGGCGAACACTTGTTACAGAACTAGAATTTTCTCCCATTGCTATTTCTCAATAAAAGATTTTACACATCAGTTTTATTTCAGGATGTCTTCTCATCACTGAGCTTTATTGTTTATTAGCTATAAATCTTTTTCAGAGTTAAATAGTTATAGAGGCTAAGAGAGACTCAAAAGTCTGTTAAAATATTTAATATGGGTGTTATTAAAAAGGAGTGCAACATCAAGAATATAGTTTATGTAAATTAACATGGTTTCCTAGAAACAAAGTGTATCCCAAACATCCTAAACTTAATGGAAAACACTGCCTCCTCTTTATTGCTTAGTGATGATATTCAGATAGACTCAACTGAAGAAAGAGCCAAAATGGAAAGAATGTGATTTTAAAGCCATGAGGAAGAAAATTCCAAAAAGAAATCACATATCATGATCATTCTCAGCTGTTCATGGAATGAAACCTGGTTGGGATGTCTGGGTGTAAAAAGATGGGATGGGGTAAAATGGAACAAATACTATCCTGAAAGAGGGCACAGCTGCAATATTTTGTTGCTAGTTTTGCTGTTAACTGACATTTGTTTAATCATTAATTTAATTTGTTTAATTTGCTGTTAATAGACATTGTTAATACAGACAAGGTGGTCATCAAAAATGAAAAGTACAAAATACAAATTGAAAAGTAAATAATAAATAAAACAAACACTTAAAAGCCTAGCAAAGTATCTTATCTGGTCTTCTACAGCCAGATGGTGAGTGCAGGTGCCTAATGAAATTCTGAGTAAATAAAACTACTTATGAATAACTGAACTTTTGAGAGGAGGGACACTTCCCCGAGAGCCCCTCCTGCAGATAAATGGCCAGTCTAATTAGAAACAGTCCCTTATTTAGCCTAAGTCACAGTTCTCCAAAGTCCCAAGAGTCAAGGGGACTGTCCAAAAGGTTGATAGCTGTGGCTCTTACTATTATTGTTATACTTAGTACTAATAAAACAGTATTAATTAAATTAGTTTCATGTAATAAATGCTTGGGTTGATGAACAATCTGAAACTTAATGAAGGCATCAATCAGCTGAAGAGTTTGGGAATCCCTGTCCCAAAGGGTACCCAGTTAACACCAACATCTTAAATTGAGGCCCATAAAGCAAGTGCAACTGGAACAGATCTTTCACTACAGGGCATCATATGCTCCTTGCATCAGCTAGCAGCCTAGTGCCTACACAACCAGAGTTTCTATATAAAAAACCTTGTTAAGACAGAATGTAATGAAGATGTGGATAACTTGACAGATCTGATTAACTCAGGAATTGTTGCAGCTGATCCTCAATAATATAAATGAACTCCTGACTGAACCTATTACCTGGGTTGCCAGTGATACTCAAGGAGCAAGATGTGACGATGGGCCTGCTCTTTCAGGAAGAATACCAAATTGTCTGAACTTCAAACCCTGAATTTCCTATTGACCCAATAGTACTTTTGAATTTTCTGGATTGACTTTCAGTTTGTTCTATTTCATTTCAGTTATTTTTGAATTTAGGCAACATTCACATCTCATTTAATGGTTTAAAAAGGGTATTGATGGAGAGGATGGCAAGCAAGTATTACTAACCATTATGGTACTCCTTTCCAATGATTTAAGAGCTGTGGTGATGTAGTGGTTAGAATGCACTACTGCAGGCTACTTCACTGGCTTGAGATTGATTTAGCCATCCATCCTTCCGAGATCAATAAAATGAGGACCGAGATTGTTGGGGGCAATATGCTGACTCTGTAAACAACCCTTAGAGTATATAAAGCAGTATATAAGTCTAAGTGCTATTGCTATTGCTTTAACTTATTTCCCTCAGTGATGCAGACATTGATAGGATTAGTCCATGATGGAACTTTGTCAGTTCCATTTGCCTTGATGTTAAACAAGTGTTCCAACACTATTTTTCAGGAAAAAACTATCAGAAAGGACTAGTAGCAAGCAATAGCCCAATTCTGGTAGCAGCCCAGGAGGATAAAGATTCTAAAAGCAGCCCAAAAGCACCAAAACATCAGTAATATATCTCAGTCCAAAATGAATTCAGGTACTCTGTATCATCTAGATATTTTGAAGTTGTGAGCCATCATGTTCTAGGTCACATTCCCTAAAGGAATGTTGAAGATGGTCTACAGTTGCATGGATCTAGCAGACCACGGCAGGGTGTCTACAATGTTCATTTTGTAATCATCTCCTGGGGGTGGGGAGGAGGGACATATGCTTTGACAAGGAGACATTTATCATCTCCCTTAAAGATAGGGTCCAGTAGCTACCCAGAGGAGAAAAAGGGGAAATAATAGATGGTTCTCCGATATTTCTCCAAAAACATTGCACATTTCCAAGTATTGACAAATGTAATATTTATACTATAGTGTTAAGAAAAACCATTGGCATCTTCCTCATCCTATTTATAATGCTGTTGACCATAAAGGCTAGGCTAGGCCCAAAGACCGTCTTCACACTATTTGGTTTTTCCTTGTCCATTTTCTATATACTGTGAGATTCTAGATTATAGGGGATGCCTACTAAAGAGAAGGCCTTTTCTGTGGTGGCATTCACGTTATCCATGTTTATCAGGCTATCTGGCACTTTATTGTTACCTTTCACATGCAAGCAAAATCAATTCTATTCTCATTGACTTTGAGAAGCTATTTGTATTGATTTTTCTATTTCTTTTTATAGAGGTGCTCAGCTGCTATTTAATTTTTTATAGTTTATATTGGAATGTTTATTTATTATGCTTTTATATAGATCTATTTTAGAAACCACCTTGAGGACTTTTGTTGAATAGGGGACATTAATCTTGTTAGTAAGGGAATAAATAAATCAGACTTAATAGAATGAAAAGTACTTTGAAAAGGCAAGTATCTATGTATAAAGAGTATTTCCCTGAATAAGAGGTTATTATTATGAAGGCTCACAAATCTGCTAAATAACAAAAAGGACTATGAGCAGAATATAAATACTTACTAGTCTCCTTTACTAAAGTTTGCACAAGAATTATTGGAGAAATTGAGCTGATTGTTGATAAACACGATCTATGGTCCTCTTATGCCATCTGTTATATAAGCAAAATGAAATATCTTGCCTTTTACCTAAAATACTGGAAGGTAAATATAGTCCAATGAATATTAGGGTATTTTGTCAATACATTTGACAAATGTACAAGGATACATTTGAATTCAGCTCACAATCTTTTGGAATTGAAAAAAGGTATTTTTTTTTACATGTTTTAATTTTTTAAAAATTATTTATTTTAGTATTTTATTTTTTTACTATTTTTTATTTTATTTTATTGTGTATTAGTTATGGTTTACTAGTAAAACGGAAGTGAAAAATTCAAAAGCATAAGGACATGATTAATAACACTGAGGAATGGATAAGTAAATATTATTATGAGAATACTATTAATTTTATGAAGATGATTATTATTGCCATTATTTCTTAAAAACAACTGTACTTGGACAACACTGTTTATATAAACATTGAATTTTTATGTTTAACATTATAAACACACATATGTACACACACACATGTACACACCGTATGTATGTCTCTCTGTGTGTATATACAAAATAATAAAAAGGTACTTAAAAATATTTTTAAGGAATTAGAGTTGAAATTTTATATATGCTATTTAAGAGTAAACTCAGTGGCACAATAGTAATTATATAAATGGGTGCAGCATTGGACTACATAATTGTTTCTAGGGAGTTCATTAATTTGAAATTAATGCCATTATGTAATTAAATCAGCATGGATGTTTATAGCCAGGTTTGTTGTTTGCTTTGTTTGTAAAGTTTTCCTTTAAGTACATTCCTGCCCTATAAATAAACTTGATATATGAATATCAAGAGAAAGCCAGATACAGGCTATGAAAGTAACTGGAGGTACTAGAATTCAAGAAAATGAGAAACAGTCTGAGTGGTTTCAAAATGATGTCAGTCTTAACAAGAACTTGGGCTGATAAGAACAAAATATATCACAAATGTTAGATAATAAATCTAAATGCAATGTACCAAGGGAAGGAACACATTTGAAATGGAACAGTAATTCATAGCAAGTAGAGCAGGAAAGAAATGTGCTCCAGGAGTTATTTTAGTAAAAACCTTGGGGTCATTAAAACAATGCATGACTCTTGTATAAAAGACAAGATACTGGAGTGATAAAGGAGTAGAATATAAATCACAATAAATGGTAAGATTACTACAGAAGGCACTGCACATCTTCATTGTAATGCTATAGTAACCTTATCTTGAAAGAGATCATTGCAATTCTGCTGTCCAATCTCAACTTTGAGAAAGGTTTCCTACCAAAGCAACTTTTTCTGCTGGAGAAAAGGGGAAATTTGCAGTAAATAAAACATTCAGGAAATTAAAAAAAAAATCTGATTCTTGATTTCAGTTCTCAGAATTGGCATCACATTCATCTACATACTTTTAACTATACATATACAAGACAAATCATGTTTGAATACCGTAATTGTTTCACAGAATTCAGGGGACAAGGCCTAATTACTGAGTGACCACCTATCTACAATAGTTCTTGTCCAACCAGTAAGATGGTACAACTACAGGTCCCTTCAATTAAACAGTCTCATCTATCAGGAACTAGGAAGTATGTTTCTGTCGTAGCACCAGC
>JANHFJ010002147.1:37149-47755 GCA_032468195.1 Cerberus rynchops
GGGCGGTATAAAAATTCTGCAAATAAATAAATTCTGCAAATAAATACAGAACCTTAGGACTGTGATATAATGCAATGGGTCTTCCAGAAATGGGACCCTGCCTTCCTAAGGACACAGAATTGCTATAATTGCTTCTAAGCACTCTCCCCTTGCATCATAATAGGCTTGAAATGCTGCCTAAGCAACATTATGCTAACTACTAACTACTGACAAGTTATAATGAGATGGAAAGGGAATGCTATCCAATGGCTCAGGACCTTTAGAAAATGTTAAACATTAATTTTGCCTGCTTCTTGATTCAAAATCAAGTCTATACCTTAACAGAACTCAGTTGGCAAATGAAAGTGTGAAGATACTTTCAGTGAAGATTCTGTCATCTAGGTAGAGTTGTCTGCAAGTTGAGTCATGGCAACAGTTTCTTTTCTTGCTGATTCAAAACGTTCAAAATATTTTACTGCTTATCCAAATAGCTTCTTCCATCTGAAGAGATGACTGATTGTTTATGATTACGTCCATTGCTAAAACCTACCTGACCTAAATTCAACCAAATCACTTTAAAATATAACAATGTTATTAGGCATGCAAATAATTTTAAATTGGCTTCTAGCAAAGCATTGGCAACTTATTGAGTAGCCTTTAGAAAAGGCAGAATCACAGCTTATTTACCTTTGGCCTACTATATTGCAAAAGCAAGGCAAAGAAAGGCATATTCAATGGAAATTGCAGCATGATGTTGAAATGTTTTTGATAAACCCATATCGGTAACTTATTATTATTTACTTCTTTCTACTAGGTTGGCATGTTAGCTGTACAATTTTTGAGATATGTTCAGTGCATATAAACAATCTGGCTTGTTGGGCCACAGGTTTGTGACTGATTCTTTTTTATTTTTAGTTATTATAATTTGTCAAACAATAACGAAAACACAAATACAAGAATAAAAAAAATTATACAATACAATGACAGGGATGATAGGCACATTAGTGCACTTACGCACGACCTCTCTACTGACCACTTAGTATGATGTAAGGTCCACGGAAGTCAATTTGCGACTGAAACTATTGTAAACTATTGTAAACTGAAACTTGAAACTTTTGTAGCTGAAATAACTGAATCTGGTAGAGCATTCCAGACTTTGACAACTCTATTACAAAAATCATATTTTTGCAGTCAAGTTTGGAACAATTTAGATTAAGTTTAAAGTGGTTGTTAGAGCATTTGTTGATCGAGATTTGAAGTTGCCAAATAGATGACCATTCCATCTTCTCCCTATGGCCACATTCTGTGAATGTTTGCTTACAAGGGCATTTAAAGCAATTGGCATAGATGGTGGATGAGCATCTCATAGGCTTGGAAATGAATGCAGCTGGTACATGACGAGGGGTGGGGGCTGTTTTCCTGCAGGTTCCTTGGTGCTCTCTGAGCTTGGTTATTTTCTTGTAGATATCTCATTACTCAAACTAGGTAACATAATCAGTGCTGGTAGGGAGTGGCCTTTGCTCTCATTTTATATTCTAGCAGCTTGCCTTGTCAGTGTACATAGTGTAGGAGTTGTCTTGGTTGTTCCTTGTTGGCCTGTTCTTTACTGTTAGCTTGTTTGGCAATTCCTTGTTTGGGGTACTGTTTGCCTCTTGATTGTTGGTCTAATGTTAATCTTGGTTTTCCTGGTTTTTTTTCATTCTGCTTTCTCATTTCCACTTTTTCCATGAATTACACTTTACCTACTTTGTCCAATTCTCTCTAATATTGAATTATTTTCATTGTTTTGAGTAAGCCTGCTGTTGTTGACTACTTATTTCAAAGAGATAGAAGCATCAGGACCTCTATTTTTTTTTAAAAAAAAAATCACAATATATTATATATCTAATACTGATAACACATACATATTTCCTATTTAATAAGGTCACTTCATTTATTGGGTGATTGCTAGGTCTGGAAAATTTTATTGGGTCTTCATGAAGAAATGTATTAAAATTAAGTCAATTTTATCTGCTTGACTTTATTGATATGCTTGACGTGTGAAAACTCTAAAATAGGTACAGAGACTTCTCTTTGCAGAAGCAGTGCTAATTCCTTCAAAAAAGCAGGCCCGTCAATGTGCTTTGATACTAAATCTAATAAAGCTTCATACTAATTTGCCCAGACAAATTATGCTAATCAATCTATTATCTTAAATCCCATGGGGATCCTCCTTTAAAAAATAATTGCATTGCCTATTGAACTGAAAATTATAAAGCATCCAATCTTGGAAATACACTATATATTTTTGCTAGAATCCCATTTGTCTGATAAGGTCCTCACTGCTACATTTTCTCTTCCAGTTGTCCTATCATAAATAACACTTTGCAGTGACAAGCAGTAGTACTGAATGCTGCAATATTATAACAAAGACTTCAAAAGCAACATGATACAAAACAGAAATATCCTAGAAGTTTCCATAGGCATGGCATTTAAATCTAGAACTTTTGCCATAAAAAAATACACTATTAAATTCAAGCAAGACTGTCATTTTTTGAAACATCTTATATTTTTAAAAGTCCAGGGCTGTTCACGAAAGGCACTGGTTCAAACGTCACAGGGGTATCAAACTCAAGGCCACCAAAACAGCAAAGGACCATCTCACTGTGCGTCTGTCAATGAAATGGAGCTCATGAGGGCCATGCACAGCTCCATTTTCAGCTGCAACAGCCTCCTGCAACCCTCTGCTAGCAAAAATGGAGCCTGGGGAGACTTGGGTCTGGAGGCTGCCGCAGTCAAAAACAGAACCCAGGTAGACCGCACGCAGCCTCCCCGAGCAGTTTTTGCTGGCAGAGGGTTGCAGGAGGCTGTTGCGGCCGAAAATGGAACTGAGGAGGGCTATACATGGCCTCCCCAAGCAGTTTTGCTGGCAGAGGGCTGCAATGAAATCAAGTCTATCACAACATTGAAGCTAGATTTTATATAATTTGAGTGTTGCTCACCCTGGTTTTCTATTTGAGTTCATTTTATTTAACAGAATAGAATCAGAAGGCATCTTGAGGGTCTTCTAGTCCAACCACATTCAAGATGGTGAACTAATACTTCTATTTTCCCCACAACTCTGTGTGAGGTGGGCTCGTTTGAGAGTAACTGGGCCTAAGTCACCCAGCTTGCTTTCATGCCTAAGGTAGGACTAAAACTCAGTCTCCTAGTTTCTAGCATGATGGCTTAACCACTACACCAAACTATACTGTTGTTCTGCTACAAACAAATTCTAAGTATTGTCAGGATTCCAAGTAACATCCCAAATAGAATCAAAATTCCGAGGCAAAACTCTTCCTCAAAGCAGAGATTTATTAGAGACATCATCTTGGCACATCTGGGGAAAACCCAATCTGAAATCCATTTCTCCAAAGTAAAACCAAAGTTTCATCCCACTGGGAGTCACGAGACCTCGTGTACCAAGCCAACCACGTTCAACCACAACCCCAAACTACTTTTAGGGCTGACAAGTATGTAGAGACAGTAATAAAAAGAAACCACGCTATTTGCCAACATTGCCTTTATGTAGCAAAGCCCAACAAAGCTGTTTCTCATGGTACAAAATATCCATCAATTGGGGCATCAAGATAGTTCATTTGCATGTGAAATCACATCAATTAAGCATCATAGAGGGGAAAAATGACTAAATATGGAATGTAGTTTATAATACAAATATCAGAAATCTGAATGTGTAAAGAAGTTTGAACTTCTTATACTGTAAGATGTTTAATAGGCAAGTCAACAACTTAGTGTGTGAAAATAATGTATGAAGAGCTCTGCAGTAACTCAGGGTTTGGGCGTGGGGGTTGGAAGTACCAAAAAAATTGCTATATTTGTTCATCAGTACTGCTCAATGAGATAAATTTTTCTACTTTTATAAGCTTGTAAAGAACATATGTTAGCCATTTCATTTTGTTATTCCCTAACACTAAAATAAGTCATTAATGTGTTTTTTTAATGGTGTACACGGTTTCCATGTCAATGTATGACACTGCATGTGATGAATACAATTTGATTTGATTTGAAACCATTGTTTTTGTTATTATGGCTGGAATCTGAACTCAATATTTCTTGATAACCACAACACTGTTGTTGTTAAAACTCCTTAAATATAAGATGGATTCTACTACATCATAATTTAAACAATGTTTGCTCAGTGGGAATAAATCTTGATTCACATAAATACCTAAGCAATTCTGTAGTGGACAATATTACAATAAAGGAAATTACTAAAAGGAAAAATGTTGTAAGAACATTTTGAGAAAATGTAATCTGCGTGTTTTATACTGGACTCCAATATTGATATTTGTCAAAGCTATTTTCTAAAACAAGCTTTTGGTGAACTACTGGAATTCTCAATTTTACCATAAAAAACACTTTCCCACATGTATATAAGATGACAGAACTATATACAAAGTATATGTAAAATGAAATAAACACAATAACTTTGAGCCTGGATAGACATTTGGATTGTAAAGAAAAGGAATTGGAGGATTATAAAAATGCTGAAAAATTATATATGGGATCCATTTTGTGTTTGCTTTCAGATTAAATATTATTGTGAGAAATGTTCTATTTTGATAAATTGATAAATGGGAAATGTTTGTCATTTAAATTTGTTGCTGTATATTACTGTGGGAAAACAAGTTAATGATTTCACTTTCTTTTGTCAATAAAAATTTCTGAACTACAAAATTTTTCAAAAATAACGTTTTGTAGGTTATAGGACAGAAAAGAGTTTTACATTTTAAACAGCATAATTAGCTTGTTTGAAAGCTGAAGCTTTTACAGGTCAATGTAAAAATGTATTTAAGAGTCCTATAAAAAGAAACACAAAACGAACACTTTGTTATTGTTGCTCCAGACAGTAATTCAAATATTAATCTTGAAAGACAGCAGCCCAACAGTTGATTTCTGGTCCCAGTTTAAGCATCCCAAGTAAAAGCTTGTAGTTTGGCTCATTTAAGTCCAATAATTAAGACAGTCAGCTCAAAACACAGAAATGAGGGCGAAGACACCATATAATAAAGCACACGGATATGCTACTAGAAGTTGTTGTCCTTCCATTGCTAAGGCTGAAATGAAGAGTTTGGAGGCCGAAAAACTACACCATCCAATAATTCCAGCAGCAAGAATAATTCCCATCATGCCCCTGAAAACAACAACAACAGGAAAGGAATAAAGCACTGATAATATCACATAACTTTGTATATACAGAACAATTTTACATTGGAGATATGCCAAGTGTGTTATCCATTTATACAGGTTTTAAGCACTAAATCATTTTCTGGCCAAAACTGTTGTTAACATTCCTAACTCAAATGTTCAAAAGCCTCCACTTAAGAGATTGTTAATACAAATCTTGCCATAGAATTAGTACTTATGTGAATCTCAGTAAATTTGGAAAATGTATATATACCTGATGTCATTCAGCTTTATGTAATACTTTAGAGTGTTAAATTACATAACTATGATCTTGTTCTGAATTTGGTGAAATCAGATAGTTTTCTTTTAATAAGCTTCAGAAATTCACCCACTTTAGAAAGACACTCTATTTTTTTCTGACTAATGTAAAATATTAGGGAACTGATGCAAAGAAAAAAATAATGATGGAAACTTGTACTGTACTTTGTATTATAGCATTCGTTTCTTATTTACTTATAATTAAAATGATTTTGAAAAGAAGAAAATGAGAGGGCATAGGGAACCTTGTTAATGGGAAAAGACACATCCATAGGACCAGACTGCCCACTTCTGGACGAAAGGATCCAACACAAAATATTGTGCTGACAAGCTACTATTCCATAGTTTTAAACTACAATGTCTGTGGTTCTTGCATTTTGAAAGTGCTACAGTATCACATACTTTTTTTTACTGGCTAGATTTTGTTATTAGGATTGGGAGGTAGAATTTTAAAGACTGCTCAAAAAAAGTTTTATTTATAAGCAAGATAACAAATTACAAAAAGGAGTAAAAATTCAAATAATTTTTCCATTGTATTATTTGATTAAAAAGTGTTCCTTTCCAGACAAATTTGATCAAAAATAACCAATACTATATAAATAAAAAATTGGAAAAACCAAATTCAGTTTAAAATTATACACAGTAAAGCATTTTTTAAATTCTAAATTCAAATTCATTTGAGTACATTTTTTATGGTGAACAATAATAGACAATATTATTAAATGGCATTGTAATGGTCTTTGGTATTACTTACTGTAGGGAAAATACAATTGCAAAGCTTGAAAGTATGATCATAGGAAGAAGACAATATCCTAGGACACTTGCAACACAACCGAATGAGACACCTGTCATACTCATTAGATTCAGGAGACAGAACATTCCTAGACACCCTATTGCACTAATTCCATATACATAGCCAAACTGAATTTTTCCAGCCTAAAAAAAAAAAAACAAAGGGAGAGAGGGGAAAACACATTAACACTCTGGGTGTATTTCAGGAAGAGATTTTGCAAAGAGAGAAATTAAACATACAAAATGAAATCAAGTGAATACCAGACACCTTTTCAGTAACAGTGAACATATCTGAAATCTTAGAAATAAAATTATCTTCGTATTACTGCACATCCATGTTTCAAACTTTTTTACATTATTTAAAAAAACAGATTTCCCACCTAAAATTAGTGTTACCATTCTACCGCTTTATATAATCCAACCAAGTTTAGATGGAAACACGAGCAATGCAAATATCTAAACCAATTTAGAAGTGAAGTACAGCTATTTGGATCCACAGTAGAAGAGGCATTTTGGCAGGCGCCTGGGTATGCTTGCTGAATTTGTCAGCACCTCCTTAATAACACTGTGCATTTCCAGTGCTTGCTCACAGTGGCCACCATTCCAGAAAAATAATAGAGAACCACAGTAAACAACAAAAGTTAGTAAACCCTGTTGCCATCTCCTAAATGTTTTCTTTTTAATGACGTGTGCCTTAATTAAGTGCCAATAGATGCAGTTAAGTATGCTCCATCTCCTCCAAAACATCCTGTCCTCTTTGAATAGCTGTGCATCCCTACCAGCTAGTTTTATGGAGATTTTTAAAGCAACAGATGAAGCAACACTTGCATTTTTAAGGAGCATTCTTTATAAAAGTAATCCCAGAGATGTATCATTAATGTCTACGTATATATAAAAGCACTATTTCAGATCAATGTCCACCAAAGCAGAGCCTTAAATGTGGCAATCTTAATAAAAAGAAAATATTTTCCAGTCAGGTTTCCCAAATGTTCACCAAAAGCACTAAGATGGGGATTTCTCTCTCTCTCTCTCTGTGTGTGTATGTGTTTTGCAGGTATACATGTAAATTCACATTCATTTGAGTACAATCAGTAAACCATAATATGTTAATAATAAATAAAAAAGCAACCTAATTAGATTAATATTTCAATGGTCTGAATCTAAAGAATAAGGATGTCCAGAAGGATACAGGTAAGATCTACATTTGGCTATTGGAAAGATGGTGCTGCTTCAAAAACATTTCAGTCATTTCAATATCAGAGTTGACACTTGTCTAAAATAAAATGGCCCTGAAAGTATGGAAATGCCTTGAAGGTCTATATCACTTTTTCAGATTCAATATGCTATTTCCATTAAAAAGGGAAAAAAGGGAATGGAGAAGAAACTAATTTCTTACAGAACGTTGAAGAATTTATATTTTTATAAGAATGTATATATCACCGTGCCATGGACCAGAGGTTGGGGATCTCTGTTCTAAATTACTTTGTTTTTATGAGTGTAATAAATGGCTATATCCAGCAACAGTTGTCTTTCTCACCTTGTGGATCAGGGACCAGTCTCCAAATAATGACCATAAGACTGTAATTCACATTCCTCAATAACAATTATATTCAACCCTATGTTTCGTTTTTTTAGATTATTGATATTTAAATGATCAAGTCCTGATTTCTTTTTGCTTTAATCTTGTAACTTTTAAATTGACAGGACTATATCTATAGTAATGAAATCTTACCAATAATAAGGTGGCTCCAAAGGCTAGGCAGAAGACCATAGGTCCTGCCAGATCAGTTTCATTCATAATGTTGCCATCTGCTGCTTTTAATGGGTGTAGTACTGTTAAAGTCTTCTGCCAGATATGATCAAAATTTATTCCTAGTTCTGTAGATCAAATTAAGAACACAGATTTAGTGGATTAATCAAATTTAAAGAGTCCTTTCTCAATTATACAGTAGTTGCATCCTTTGTGGGTTACAAAATGTAGAACATTCAAATAGCAAAAATTTACAACAGAAAATGACAAACCACTCAGATCAGGACAAACTACTAAACCAATTACAGAAACCTAAAAAGCATATTAGAAAAAAAAAGGCTCATAACCCACTCTGCCCCACACCTGCTGAAACAAGAGAGATGTTCAGGGCTTTGCAGAAGCCTTGGATTATAGAAGTAGATCCACACTTCTGTACTAAACTGAAGATTTTCTTAGATCACCAAAGGCCACAGACCAAGTATATAACTAGCTGCATTAGTCATCTTAATTTGCAAAAGGTCACCCAGTCTCAATTTCTTATGGTCTTTTTTCTTCTGCTTTATGTAATTCTCTTAAGAGATCATACCAGCTAAAGATATGAAGTAAAATTAAATGTTAAAAACTGCTCTTTACATAAACATACACATATTCACACAAACTTCATCATCAGCTATGATTACTCCTTTGTAGATTAGATCATGTATTTTGGCTGACCTGGAAATTCTGCAAGGAATAAAAATCAAACCTTCTAGTAATGGAGGTTCATCCTCAAAATTGCTTCCATAGAAGGATTGTGATGAAGATGGAGTGTATGCTGGTGATGGCTGAAAAATTTGACCAGTATATGGCTGTTGAGGTTGCATCATCTCTGGAGGGACATATCCACCTTGCTGAGAATACTCATAGCCACCATATTGCCTGCAGAAAACAGAACTTAAATGTTTATCATATGAAAACAAGAATCTTTCTCTGCCACAGAGGCACGTTTAAGGCTTTACAAAGTACCCCAAAGTACCCATTCCATAACAAAGGCATCATTGTACACTGATTATCACATTGATGCAAACTGTAAATATTCTATATAGTCCCTAAAAAAACTTTTATTACCTTTGTTTGCCACCCACTTCACAAGAAAATTAATGGAATATATTTAAATAAACATTTATATAAATAAAACAGATATGTCAATGTTTGAAACACATCAAAATTATTTACAGGATAATTCTGATTAAAATTACATGAATTTATTTTACCTTATTTTCTAATATGATAAAATACAATTTCTTACTCTAAATTTATTACAACTTTCCAACATCCAAAATTTTCTCGAATTATTACCAAATAAAACTCAGATACTATAATAAAGTCCTTCATATCCTCAAATATTATAATATAGTCCTTCTTCCAAGATAGTCTAGACTATTACTTTGCTTTCCCATCTGCTACCATATAAAATAATTGATACTAGCATATACTTCAGGTTTTGTGACATATAGGTCACCATGTATCTATTGTGACATATAGGGACCTTGCCAGACTTAAGGAAGAGGAGATTTCAGTGTCAGTATTTTCAGAAATACTTTCTTGCAAGTAATCAATAATGTATAAAGAGAAATTTTATACTGAAGAATGATTAACCCATGCAACTTCGGATTCAAATATTTTATTTGAATCAATAAACTAATGATAGCTACATTATCTGGTAAGCGTGCCATATATTAAGAAGTACTGCGGCAATTCATACTTGCTCCATAAAAGAATAAGTCAATATGTGTTAATATAACATCTGACTAATATTAGCCTAACCGAGTGCACTTACAACAGTCACCAGGTCATAAGTAATCTTGGTTGAGCATCAGTGAATGCTGCTGTCTGACTCGATTTTTACATTCAGCCATTTTCTGAAATTCTTCTGATCCTGCACTATGGATTTATTTTAGGATTTTCTTGTTTCTAGTAGATTGAAATTATTTTGAGAAATGTGATCTAAATAAATAAAACCCTTTAAATATAAAAGTGGGCATGATTGTCAGAAATTAAATAAAATTGAACAGTTCAGCCAAATACAAATATCAGACAATAATATATTGGCTATTTGAAACAATAAAAAAATGCAAATTACTTGCTATATGCTGCTCCTCCTCCAGCATCTCCTCCATATTGTTGTGCTTGATCATCAATACTGTAACTTGTCTGATAGAAATCTGTATTCAAATTATCAAATCCAGACATTGCTATCTGTAAAACAAATATTTCTGTTACTATTTTCAAAAACAACCATCCAAAGCAGGGCCCTTTTATGAATATCTTCATCTATCAATCACCAAGAGTAAATTATGCAATCTTTTGGGGAAAAATAATGTATTCAATCAAACACTAAATTACTACTCTTGCACAGCTGTGCATTCAGTGGCTTAACCAAAAGGAGAAAATATAGCATCTGATTTTCCTCAAATCGCCTAAGGAAAGCACAAGTAGTCCTCAACTTACGACCACAAGTGAGCTCAAAATTTTGTTTGCTAAGTGAGACATTTGGTAAGCGAGTTTTGCCCCGTTTAACTACCTTTCTTGCCACATTGTGATTCCACTTGCCCCAAGTGT
>JANHFJ010002147.1:49862-65058 GCA_032468195.1 Cerberus rynchops
AGTGGTGGGATTCAAATAATTTAACCGGTTCTCTGCCCTAATGACCAGCTGGGTAGGCGTGGCTGGGTGGTCATGTGCCTGAGTGGGCGTGACCAACTCAATGTCACTCACATCAAGGGATGCTTAGCCTTGTCCAGCCCTTGTAACCGTGGGGATGCTGCAATGGTTGTAAGTGTGAAAACAGTCATAAGTCACTTTTTTCAGTGCCACTGTAACTTTGAATGGTCACTAAATGAACTGTTAAAAGTCAAGGATTACCTGTACAAAAATACAAAAAGCTTCTTTGCTTGCAAAATGCTGCTCTAAATACCAATCATTAGATTAGAAATGTGGGAATACACACTGAAGATCAATTAATTACACCTGTCATGCAAACCTAAACCATTCTGTTTGAATACCTTCCTTTTCCTCAGCAATACCTACAACCCAGAGATACAAATCAGGCAGGGTGCCAGAGCACATTGAGGAATTAAAATAGTTAAAATACGATGGTGATAAAATATCAGCAGCCAACTCCTGCTCATAAAGTGAAACCCTTTATCAGAGAGATCATTTAAGCCCTCCAGAAAGTGGGCGGGCATATTTGTGCTAAAAAATGCTGAGCTAAAGAAACAAATTAACAAATTAATATCATGAGTGAGGGCTAATCCTATTCTGTCTTTGTTTAGACCTTGATGCAGTGAATTTTTGCCTATGAATATAGCTATTAAGTGCAGACCTCTTCTGTAGGATATTGAGGAAGGTGCTGGCTGCTTTCTCCCTCTAAGAAAACATGTTTCTCCATTTCTCATCCAGGGAAATACTGTATATTCTTCCTTTTTTAATATTTCTCAAAATATTTTATTCTTCTAGGAGAGGGGCAGGTGCTAACTTTCTACAATTGGTGCCATGTTACTATACTATATTATCATGAGAGAAAACTAAAACAAATTGGAAGGAGGATCCACTTATTATCAGTGAGCAATCATGTGCCTTGGCTGCTCCAAAGCAATGCAAGAGACTCTTGTTCAAAAGGTGCTTTTTCAAGAGACAACTTGACTTTTGGGAAACCAAGAAAGTCTAGTTGCCTCTTTAAAAAAGCATCTTTGGGGCAACCATGACCTGGATGACTGAAGAATACCCATAGACAAGAGACTCCTGTGCTCAGTGAACTGATAAAGTACAGTTTCTCACCCAGGATAAGCAATCATTGGATCCATTTGCACCATTTAAAGATACCAGCTGGTCTCACTTACCTCACAGGATATCCTTAGGTAATCCTCCAGATGTAAGGAAAGATCACATGCCCCCAGAAAGGCAGTAAAAAAATCAGACAGAATGCCAAGTTTGCATCCTGCCTCTCAGCCATTTCTTCTATGGCTATGCCAACCCTTCTGTAAATAGCTGTTCTAGTTAATGTTGGAAACTGTTCCAGTGTTGGAAGTATACTCCAAAAAGCTTAACACAACCGTTTAACAACATTTAAGGCTGCATACAGAAAGTCTGGGCATACTGCCAAGAACCATTAAGGCTTACAACCCAGAGGCAGTTTCGGAAAACACTCACTTAAAGCAGCAGATAAAGATAAAGATAAGATAAAGATTAACCTAGAAATACAGGCATACCAGAATGTTTGCTTCCTGCGTTCCTTGCAGAATTAGCCCTGTAAAGTGGGAAAATATTTCTTCCAACAACCAGTTCTCCAAACTGTTCAGAAAAATAACATCTGGTTCTAGAGAACTGGTGTGAACTGGTAGCAGCCCACCTCTAACCCCTAGTCTAGAGATTGAATTGAATGTTTAGAGTTCTCTGGAATCTCCAATCCAAAAGATGACTTTTTTAAACATCGCTAATATACTGTGATTTAAAAGCCGACTTATGCACTAGACAAGCAAGATTATAAATGCCTTAGATAAATCATGCTTGTTCAGCCTTTGTGGCTCCCTATTAATTTTCATTGCCTGTTCAGGCCATTGCTGATTATTATTTATTAGAATCATTTGCAGTTATTACGTCTAGAGCTCTAAAAAGCTTTGGTCCATCAAATCGGAAGCCTATTCTTCTTAATTTTATGAAGGCTAGATAAGTGACTCTATTGGTAAATGTGTGTTCCCAAGGTTTTGGTTGCCAAAAGAATAGGGGATGATTGTAAGAGGAATTTACAAGAAAAAAAATCAGTAGATACTGGAAAAGAATTGCTTATTCTTATATATACACAGAAGTCAAGAGCAGAAGGCAGTCTTTGACTTATGACCGTAGTGGATCTTGGAATTATGGCCATAATTCATTGCAGTCATATGCCAGGGTGTTACATGACCACCTTCAATGTTATAACTGTTTTAACTAGGGTCCTTAAGTGAGTATGTCCCCAAAGGTCGTTTTTTTTGCTGGAAACTGGAAGTAAAAACTGGAAAATAGTTTTTTTTAAAAAGTAAATCAAGGCTTAAAGCTTGGGAAACAGTCAGTTAAGAAAGATACAGGCTATAAAGATATAAATTACTAAGCCACAAAAAGATAAGAGAAAATAATGTTTGCAATTATTTTAAAACATCTTTTGCAAACAACACTTATTTGGATTTAGGATCTTTTCTCATTCATGATACCCTTATGTTCCATCAGAACTGGCTTTCCACAAGTAGAAAATATTTTCTAGTAAAGGAAATACAATTGATTTTAATCTAGCAGCTGCCTTTGGCTATCACAATGAGCCATTTTTTATCTCCAGAGGAAAGAGCCTATCCGAGCATTGAACTTGTATGTTTATCCTCTTCTCTTTAACAAACAGCTAGGAGAAGGAAATTGGAAGTGTTTATTGGTTTTTTTTTAATTCACCACAACTTTTCATTTTATCTGAACTAAGCAAACTGTGACCAGGCTCCTCTATGTGTTAACTCAAGCCCATTTCAAACAATATACTTCACAAGGTATTTGAATAATGGATATCTAAACTTAAAAGGCAAGATTTTATCGTTCCTTATTATAGCTTGGACATGAAAATGTGGGAAGGGAGAAGATTGTATAGTTGACTCATCTGAATTAGTCGTTGTATGAGATGCAATGAAGTAAATTAAACTAGTTAATGAAAAAAAATGAATAATAAATAATCCTTTGACCCAAATGGGCTTAACTAGAAGGTTCAGTGAATTGAGGTTAAAGAAAAAGGGACTCAACTTAGCAGTGTTTGCTTTTCAAAATTGTATCATTAATACTTCCATTTAAATCACTATTATATATATATATATATAGTGGGATAGAACCATAAAAATAAATTAAAGAAAGAGACAGAGGGACTAATTCTAGTTACATTTGACCAAGCCTTAAGAACAAATGCATATGAGAAGACAGCAACAAACAGCACATGCCATCTTCGCAAAGAAGTTGAAGAAATAGTGGACCACCCAGTCAACCACTGAAAGAAGATGACACAGACAAACTACAAACAACTGCATGACAAAGTCTGGCTAATGGATGTTGCAGTATCTAGAGATAGCAGAAGAGAAGAGAAAGAACTGGAGACAATTACAAAATATGAAAGCCAACAAACAGAAGCAGAATGTGTCAAAAGAAAGCTAAGACAGTATCAATACTGATAGGTGCCTGAGATGCAACCTTAAAACTTTTAGAACACCACTTGAACACCATCGTCATTGACAAAATCACCGCCAGTCAATTGCAAACAGGAGCTTTACTTAGAACAGCTTGCATCTTGCAACAACACTTTTATACCACCAAATAACTTCTGCTTATCCCAGATCCTTGGGAAGGATTCAACAGGAGGATAAAATGCCAAATCCAGTGTAAAGATTTGGCTGACTGGGCGACAAACAGTAATAATACAGTGGTGGTAAGAAAGAAAGAAAAACAGTATGAATAATGAATGTGGTAGTACCTAGAGACAGCAGGGTAAAAGAGAAAGAACTGGACAGAATAGGTAAAACACTAAGACCTGCAAATAGTAGAATGACTCTGGCAAAAGGAAACAAAGACAATAGCAATAGGAATAGGTGTCTTGGGTACAGGCCAAAACATCATGAGCATCACTTGAACACCATTGGCATTGACAAAATCACTGTCTGTCAATTGCAAAAGGCAGTTTTACTTATAACAAGTATCCTGCAACAATACCTCTAACACCACTAAAACCTGGTGTCTGCTTCCAAGTTCTTGGGAAGGGCTTGATAGGATAAAAATGCAAGTTGCAGTCTAAACTTTCAGTTGATTGTATGGCCAGCCATAATAAAAATACACAGAAAAGAAGTTTATTGGATGATTCTAATAAAGTATAATAAACAAAGTGAATTCAAGATAGCATAAAAACACACCACAGTGCTTAGGAGATCTTTAAACTTGTTTACAGTTATAGAAAAACAAGATCCTTAAAATATGTTTTTGCAAGTCAGTCTTTAGCAATTTTCTCGGAAAAGTTAGCATTTTTCTGAGAAAATTTGTGAACAGAACACTGAGATTTAAATCTCTTTGGTATCCCTCCTCACATAAAAGACTGATTTTAATACTATTTTATCCATTATATATTCAAAATCCAAATTAACATATTATTGTAGTCCTAGTTTAACACTGTGAAGGAAAACTTTTAAATCAATGCAATACTTTTTAAAGCCATTAGGTGGCACTACAAACATGCAAAAGAAGACTGCTTACAACTTGGGTTATCTACCTTTTTATATTTATTGGAGCACAATTGTCCAGACCACAGCTATTTAAAGCTAAAATAGGACCTGAATAAAATGCGACCTAAGTTTGTTATTTTATACATTTATCAAAATGAAAAGTATATTGTGTACTCTTTGGTCTATGGCAGTCTAGCTAACAAATAAAATAAATACAAAGAAATACATTATTTTCTATATTCAGTAGGCCAGCTATTTAAACATTTTTAACATCAAGGATTCTGTTGAGACAGCGCAAACATAAAATCTGAGCCAATATCCCTGGATTCCAGGCTGGAAATTCAAAATACATTGAATTGGAACTATTGCTAGTTCTCTGCCTCCCCCTTTCCTTCTGCAATGCCTATAAAAATCCTCGGAGCAGCAATTAAATATGATTGCACTTGACACTGTGCAATGAAGAGTTTAAAACGATGAACTCCTAAGGAAGCCTTAGCTCAGCTTTTCCCTTATGCCCAGCCCAATTGTGTGGAGATCATGAGGATAGCAGTCATAGCTCATCAAGAGTGCTTGTGATGAGGAGGGGGACTGTTTTAGTTAATCCCGATTATTCCTGAGCCATGAAACTATTGGCTTCATTTAATCTTTTCAACTTTATCACCTATAAATGTGTGTCTCAGTGATGTTATCCTGGAACAATGAGTATATGACATGCTGCAGATTATTGGTATTGCTGGATTTTCTCCAACTGTTAAGTTTTCCTGATTGATTATATGCCATCAAGTCCCCAACCCTGATCCTCTGTCTCTTGCCTTTCATCTTTCTCAGCATTAGAGTCTTCTCCAGAGAGCTGGAGCTGGATTTTTTGCATAATGGGTCTGAAGTCGGCTAATTTGAGCCTGGTTCTTTGTGTCTCAAGTGAAAAGTCTGGGTTGAGTAGTAGCACTAATTAACTGTTTTTATGTTATTCAGTCCTCAGTGCTCTTTCCTGTGAGTAAGCCTGCCTGAACTCAATGGGTAAAATTGTGTTGTGTATAACTTTCTTTGCAGTAAACATGAATGGGATATTTTACTGCAGAGGCATAATTTGGTTCCTTTTTTGACTTCACAATAAAATGACTTTTTTTTTCACTCTCTGGTCTTTTTTCCCACCCTAATTGCTTTGACAGATCACAGGGTTGACTCTCTCTGTAAAGGCTAGCATTCCCTCTCCCCATCCCCCAGTGTGTGTGTGTGTGTGTGTGTGTGTGTGTGTGTGTTTGTTTGTTTCTATAACACAAAACTCGTCTTCACCTTAGCTCAGTTTATTCTGCATTGCTTTTCAGGATAATAACAAATTTGTTAGATAGGCAGCATCTAGCAAGTTATTCAAACAAAGTCTGGGTTTAGGACAAGGATGAAAGTTAAATGAATGGCCACAGCCGGTGACTGCTGCTGCTGTTGCTGCTGCCAGAGACAAGATGTGGAGTTTGGAGGCTTTTCACCAGCAGATTGAGCAGCTTAAGCTTTCCTGGGAATCGCTGTTGGTTTAGGGAGAGCTGTCTGAGGCTGCCTCGTGCTGTTGTGCTTCTCCTTCTGCAGCCGAAGAAGGGAGAAGCGAACAAATGAGTCCCACCCACTCCAGGTCTGCTTTCTCAAAGCCATATTCCTTTAAGATGATGTAATAGCAATTTCCCTGGATGGTTTCTTCCCTGCACTGCTGAAACAACAGCATCTGAACTGCACTGGGAACTGTGGAACCACCCAGCTCAGCAACCAGAGCAGCAGTTTGGATAGTGAAAGCACCAGGAGCACTACTAGGCTTCCCTAGGCAGCCTTTCAAACCAGCTGCAGGTTTGTACTCTCAGCTTAGCTGAGGACCTGAGAGGCTGTCTGTGGAGAGTGATGGAGAAAGGGACTGCTCTGGGATGGTGCCCCTGAAAGATGCCTGGGGTTATTCTCAGCATCTGGGCTTTCTGCAAGTCATCAAAACCAAATTCTCTCCCCTCCTAAAGGATCCTGACCTGGGATTTGTATTGTTTTGCTTGTTCCGCCTCGTCTCTTGCTACACGGCTCTATTTCTCTTCAGTGCCTGTTCCTGGTTAACTTTTGCATGTGTGGGTTTAACTCTTAACTTCTTCCTGGATCTTGCCAAATGGACTCAGCTCATCTTCTCCGAGCCTTTTCCTCTTTGGATTTGCTGCTTCTCTAGTTTCAACCTACCACAAGTACAATGTCGCTTCTGGAGCTGCTTAGAAAATGTTGTTGCTTCCTCTCAGAAGAACTGCATGCAGCAGCGTAACCAAGGTAAGGGGATACTCATCTCTTTAAATGAGAATCGTGGGCAACATGAAATGTGCAGGGATCAGTTTAATGCCTTTTCTGACAGGCAAAGAAATCCAAAGGGGGGAAAAAAGGATGTAATAAGCAAATGTTCCTTTAAAGGGGTGACTTGTGGAGCTTTCATAACTCAAATGCTTTTTATTCTTTCAACCTTTTTCTCAGTGCATAGGGGGATAATGATTTTCTATTTTTCTTCTTGTTCAACAGGCTTGTGAATAACAGGGATCGTGGGTTGATCATACTGTTTTGGGCTTTAGTGGAAGATTATTTGATTGCATCTTGTGACGTGAGCTTTCTTCATCCACCAGTTTTTATGATCATCCTTTCTAGAAAAACTGAAAAAATAAAATAAAACCACCACATCTTCCTTTCCATTTTTCCCTCCCTACCATCCCACAGATCCCAGGCTCCTTAAATGTTAGGAGATCCTTGGGGGAACGGATCTCGGCGCCTTGTTGAAACTTTGGGTGTCAGTGGGAGCTCTGCCATAACTTTTGTTTGGTTGGTTTGAAAGTACCATGGCCTTGAGTGGAAACTGCAGAACTTACCTCCCTCCTAGAGAACAAGCAACTGCTGCACATCCCTTCCCAGAGGTGATAGAACTGAATGTGGGGGGCCAGGTTTACTTCACTCGCCTCTCCACGTTAACAGGCCTTCCTCACTCCCTGCTTTGGAAAATGTTCACCTCCAAAAAAGAGACAGCCAATGACCTGGCCAAAGATTCCAAAGGAAGGATTTTCATTGATCGAGATGGCTTCCTATTCCGTTACATTCTGGACTATCTCAGGGACAAGCAGGTGGTCCTGCCCGACCATTTTCCAGAGCGAGGAAGGCTCAAGAGGGAAGCCGAGTACTTTCAGCTCCCAGATTTGGTCAAACTCCTGACGCCCGATGAGATCAAGCAAAGCCCTGATGATTATTGCCATAGTGACTATGAGGAGGTTTCCCAAAGCAGTGACACAAGAATATGCGCCCCTTCATCTCTCATGGCCTCGGATAGAAAGTGGGGCTTCATTACCATTGGCTACAGAGGTTCATGCCCCATGGGCAGGGAGACCCAAGCAGATGCCAAATTCAGAAGAGTCCCGAGGATTTTGGTTTGTGGCAGGATTGCTCTAGTCAAAGAAGTTTTTGGAGAAAGTTTGAATGAAAGCAGAGACCCAGACCGAGCTCCTGATAGATACACTTCTAGGTTCTACCTGAAGTTCAGGCACCTGGAACGGGCTTTTGATATGTTGTCAGAATGTGGATTCCACATGGTAGCCTGCAATTCCTCTGTGACGGCTTCTTTTGTCAATCAGTACACTGATGATAAAGTGTGGTCCAGCTATACAGAATATGTCTTTTATCGTAAGTACAAACGATGTCTGATATCGGTTCAGTTTGCTTGAAGTCTATTTCTTTTGAGGGTCCCCTTTCTAGTTCGTACAAGGTCACTGTCTGTGCTTTTAATTTGAGTTTTATTCTAGGAAAACAGGGTCCAAGGAGAATAAGTTTAGAACAAGTCTTTTCAGCACAGATTGATTGTAAATTCGGGGGTACAGTCTTGGCTAGGTGGCAGCACAGACTGCCAGAATTTTTGGATCCTCCTTATGTCCAATGCACATTCAAAGACAAATACAGAGACACTACAATCTCTTTTATATTAACTATTAATTGGATTGTCTGATGTGTTATCTGAGAATTCACTTAGTACAAGCAGGGCTCACAAAAAGGGACTGCTGATTTAATTACAGCAGGTTTTCAAATGTGATTTAATTTGGGTATTTGGAATAATCACGCACAGTCAGCAAAATCATCTGCCAACAATTTAATTTGCTTTCATGCAGAGGAAGGAAGTAAAATCTACTCATTTCATCCTTTTTCCAACAGGATCCTTTTTCTTAGAAATAAATGTTTTAAAATAGTAACTGGTTGCTGAAGAATGACATTCCAATAATAATTCTGACATCAGGATCATTGCTATTTTGCTGACTTTTTGAGGAATCTTGTCAGTTTTAGTATCTGATATAATGTTTTGCTATTTTGGAACATTCTACTATTTTTGAACATTTTTTTATGACAATATAGTTTTATTCCACTACTGTATATATACAAATACTGTACTTGCATAGGTTTGATCCTCATCAGAATCAGATTTTCAGTTTCTCTGAACACCAATATGAAATCGAATTGCTTTTCCCTGTTACTCTGCATTTAAATGAGTGCTTATGGTAGTTTTGAAAAGTAATGCAGAAATTGCAATGTTGTTCTTATTATGGTTCAGTAATAAATGCTAATACTTGAATTAGTAATTAATTGGAAATATAATTTACAGGAATGCTTATGTTAGGAAACTTTATGGCATGTTTTATATTAGAATACTTAATGTACTTTAATGTTAATTTATTTAAAACACTTTTTTACTAAAATCCTCTGATCCACCCTATTTTTGAAAATAATGGACAATAAAAAATGTTTGTTCTATATGATTGTACAAAAAAAACAGATTGTTAGTTATACATGATTGTGCATGGTTGATTATTGGTGATTTTGCTTGTTTTAGAAGAGTTGGATTTCTTCTTTGTACCTATATTAGGAAAATAGAAAACATTAGAGATTGCCGATGTTGTAGTTAAAATTAATGATATTCATGCTGTTAATTAGATTCTAATTTTCCTTTTGGATTATTGTTTAAATTTTAGTATTTACTTTTTCTGATTTTTTTAAAAAAATATTGAATTTTTCTATCTATATGAAACCACTGGTCACCAGGGGGCTTGAAATATGGTGATGACTCTAACATCAGATCCAGAAGATGGAAGTATTGGTGCAGGAACAATGCCTCAATGCCAATTAGCAAAGGCTGAAATCCTATTAAATAGAAATAGATTGCACTGCTGGCTCATAGGTCCATGATTTGCATAGGTCTATGACTCTGGATGATGTATACTCCCCAAAACAAACAAAAAGTCCCCTAGCTTTGATGCACCATTGGATTAATTTCATCTCTGTCATTCAGAATAGCATCAGTGGCCCAAAATCCATTTGGTCAGCTCTGGCAGATTTAACAGCTCTGATCTCCTTGAATCCTGAACAGGAGTGTCCCCAATGACCCACATTTTAGTAATTTTCCATTTAGATTACTCACAATACATCAAGGGATCTTAATGCAATGGGTCTCAGAAAATTATTGCAAAGTTGCAGCTGATGCCTTACATGGAACACTTTTTGACTAAAACATTTTGATGCTAAACTGGTAAAGCGACATTAAAACTCGGTAACCTTATTTTAAAAAAAAAGATTTCAAGATTTTAATGATGTACAGGGTTTTAACAGTTTAGGAACTCATACCAAGGGGAATCCTCTCACAGTAGTGTAGCTTAATACTATAATGGATAATAAGTTGGTAAGTAGTGATGGTAGTGTTCTCAGCAGGGTTAAGTATGTTATGAGAAGTATATTGTATTATACAAGGGCACAAGAAGTGCCCTTTTCAGTTATGTCATCCATTGTTACAGTATATTGGTTGCATGTGAGTTTTAAATATTTACACCAAACCCTAAAATGGCTCAGAACCCAAATGTCTGAAAGATCACTTTTTCCAATACTAGTACATCAACTAAGAGATGGCTGCTTGTGATCCAAAAATCTAGAGGCTGGGAGTAGATAGTAGCACATCATTTATGGAACTCTCTTAATGGAAGTATTATTGGTTTCCTTCACAGCATATCACACAGCGATATTTGTAGAGATGGTTTTATTTATGTTCTTGTTTTTGTATAAAACAAAATCGAGCTTGTTTTGTTTTATACAAAAACAAAAGCTTCTCTGATATGAAGAACAATGATTATATAAGTAAGATTTACTTACTAATAGATTACATAATGACCTTTCTGTTTAAATATTAATTGTGGTTCTTCTCTTGTCCCTTTCTTTGAAATACGTATGTGACTTGAAGAACAGATAATAGTTTTGATCAGTTTTTGCACTACTCTCACACACAAACAAGCATTGTACAGGCATGCGCTTTTCCATGTTTGGTACTATAATTCACATCATCATTGATGATTGATGGTGCTAGACTAGTGTTGCAACTTGTCACTTGGTGTCATGAATGGATGTACTTTCTCTGACTGATCTGTCTCCCCCCAAGTCATCAGTCCAAGGATGCACCATACTTGGATTTAAGACTTTTCTTCATTTTTTTTCCTTACTCTTATATTCCTCTTTTCCTATATGGCTCTTAAGGTAACATATATGTGATGACCTCACAATTTATCTGTACAATGTTAATATGTAATATAAGGTTGGTTGAGATATAGGGACTAAGTTTTAGTAGTTCACTGGATTCCATGGTAAATGTAGATCTCCCTAATCCCAGCCTAATTCTCTAAGCACTCAATCATTCATTGGACAAGGAACATTTTATAACAATCATAATTGTTGGGAAATTTTTCAGTTAACTCTCAGACTGGGGTCATAGTACAGAACCAGCATTGATCATGTTTATTGATGACTTCTATGAGAACTGAGATATAGTGGTGATACAGTTGTTCTGTTTCTCCTTTATCTTTCAACAACCTTTGATACTATTATTCATCATTCTGGACAGAGTGTGTAGATCAGGAGTGGGAGACACAATATTGGGTTTCTTCTTCTTTTTCCACAGATGGTTGTAGTTGGTGCTGGTATTGACTGGCAGGAGTGGTTGGAACTGAGGCCCCTTATGTGTGGGTGCCATAAGACCAGTAGCTGGTTCACCAAACTGGGCAGAATGTTAACATCTGGTTCATGAGAACCGATCCGAAGTGGCTGAATCCCACTTCTGCATAAGATGTGATGTTTGTATCATCAATATACTCCCAATATCCTGTTCCTTGTATGATCAAGTGCTATTTGTTTGGATCTAGATAGGAAGAAGCAGATTTAAACTCCATCCTGAAAAGACCAAGTCACTTTATGTGTTGTGTTCGCTGTATCAAGCCTTTACTATTTTTAATTCTAAATGGGATGGTGCCCCTTCAGATACAACTAGCATGGAAACTGGGGTTGCCCTAGACTCACCCCACTTAAATAACAGGTGACTGCTGTTGCTGGCATGGGGACTGCTGAAAATCATTTGGCATGACAGTTTCATCATTTCCTGGACAAGGAATACAATCCAATGGTCACTCACATCTTCGTCAATTTTTATGTGGACTATTGCAATGTGCAAGGTTGGGATGCCATTTGGAAGCTGCAATTGATCCAATGCAGTGGTGTGGGCAGAGCTATTATCTATGTGGGCAATTGCTTCCTAATCAGCTGCCAAGTGCAATTAAAGGTGCTAGTTGTGAACTATAAAACCCTTCTTGGCATAGGACCTATTTATCTGCAGGACTGCCAATCTTCCATTCATTCTGCCCATCCAATAAGATCCAACAAAGTGGATATGCTCCAGGTCCCATCTTTAGATCACTGTCATCTGATAGAACTTAGGTGGCATATCATTACTCTATCTGATCTCCCCTCTGGAATATTATCCCTCCAAAGATTTGAGTTGTCCCAGTCCTGCTGTTTTGGAAGACTTAGCTGTTCCCCCAGGTGCCAGGCAACGTGTGCTGCTGTGACAATTTCATTTATGTGTTACTTGCCTAGTTATCCATTTCCCTTATTTCTATTGTTTTGGATTCTTTTTATATCTCATATGCCACCCACAGTTGCTCTGAGTTGAGTGGATCATACATCACATTTAATAATCAGTCAGTAAATTAATAATCAGAATGGGATTTGAGGGTCATAAAAAGTGCTGTAGGCTGCTCATCCTTGTAGATCAGAGAGGTATATAAAAGGCTGCTGCTTGTATAACTGTTGAGAAGAACTATAAAATTCTACGCCTCAGTATTAGTTTCTGTGTATCAATAATTCTGTTTGTGGTGTAAAGGTTTGCTGACTCAGCAGTTCAATTCCAAATGAACTCAATGTTTGTCAGGACTGAGGAGTTAAATGCTCTTATCATGCTCTATTTATTGACGAATTGTGGATGGACACTGTACAGTAATATTTGTACATTATCTTAATATGAGGATGAGGCAATTCCAATTTTCAGGGTGGGTTGAACGTTGTCATTGTGGTATAAGTGTTATCTTAATAGTTCATACTTCTTAAACATAAGACAGATTCATGTTGGGCATCTTATAGATTAATGCAGTTATCCCCAACCTTTCTGGCTCTATGGACCTACAGGTTTTACTCTGATCAGCAGATCCAAATGGATTAATTCTTCTTTATATAACATGTGGCCATTCAGAAATTTGGCTCCTATGAAATCAGTGGGTGTTACAAGAATCCATTTTTTGGACAGGATTCTGATGCAAAGCAGGAAAAGCTAGCTGGGTCAGGAAATCTAAAGACATACAGTAACAAAGTCCATATCCAGGCTCCAGCCCAAAGTTAAGTCAAGAGTTGCTTGAATCAAAACTTCCCAATTTGAGAACTCATGAAACAGGCTCCTCTTGAACCCCATTCTCCTTAGGAAGTCTCTTTCTTAAGTTTCCTGAAAGTCTTCCAAATTGCATACCAATTTTGTCCAAGGGGAATGTTTTTTTTATCCTGGTCTGAGTCAGATGTTAAGTCTCTTGAACCAGGGAGGGTGTGGGTGAAATCCATCAATGAATGGATTTTTGTGACAGAATGATGCTGGTGAAATGCTGATGTAGTGCCTGTGGTAGAATTAAGAGGTCACTGCACAGAGATTTTGCTGTTAAAAGTAGTATCTTTTCCTAGGGAAAATGATTATTTTCATTATTTTTTATTTATTAACTCTGAACACTGTCTAAGTCTCAACACCTCTTGTTCCATATGACATTCACTCTTTTCTCTTCCATGGGTTCATGAACGTAAATAACCAATGGCAATTTAGGATAACATAGCACATACACCCATCTTGCCAGTGCATCCAAAGCAACACCAGGGAGTGGTACATTTGCTCAAGCAATTATACCTGCATGCATTATACACGCTGCTGCATAATATTTGATTTTTGCTGAGATGCAGCTATGTTATGAATATTTTTTTTAATCCCCTCTTGGACATCCTAGAATTTTATTTTGGAAATGTATAGAATGGCAAAAGCCACTTAACATCAAATTTCAAAAACTCTGAGGACCAATAAAACCGACATCTGGTTTTCTAATGGGACATTCCAGCTTCTTTACAGCTGTATATCCATAATTATTTAATTAGAGCTGCCAACTGTGCCTCTATAAGCATTAATTCATCAAGCTGTTGAGTTTAGGTTAATGACCTGAAACAGTGGGAGGTATTTCTAAAGCAACTAGTTAGCGAAGACATTCTTTCCCGATCAATTTAGGAACCTCCTCTCCAGATGCACAGGGAAGGTAAACATCTGATTGAAAGATTTCTTACTTTTCAAAGGAGAAGAGATAAACCATTTTATTAGATAAAATCCTTCTTTTGTGAACTTTTGGTTTCTTTGAAAGAGGAAATACTGCATCCCGCATTCCCAATGTTCGTATGGATTAAGAAAAGCTTATTGATTAAGTGACTGTGCAGATGTCTGGGGAGCAGCACAAAAGAGAGAGGGGGAGAAAGAGGGAGACTGTTTCTCTTCATGGCAGAGACAAGCAAATGCCCCCAATTCCTGTGGGGGACTTGTATTTGCTTGTACTTGCAGATGCCACTAAAGGCAGCCAGCACAGCAAAACTATTTCTGCTTTGCTGGATGAATGGAGATAAAGTAGATGCTGGGAAGCAAAAGCAAATGCATTCTGCATGTTCAGGGCAGCTGTGCTGTGCTGTGCTCCAGTTTTAAACCAGGCTGGTAGAAGATTGTGGCTGTATGTATGTTGAACAGACCTGTGGATTACAGTCTCTTTGTACAACAAGGTTGAAACAGAAGATTTTGTGCTTCCTGTTGAATGAATCACTGGTCTAGCTTTTTCTGGATGGAGTAGATTTCCTATTAATTCTTTATGGTGCCTCCCCCTCCCATTTTGCTCTTCATTTTCCTTCTTTTCCCTTTTCTGTTGCTTCTTTTTCATGAGAAGAAGTTCATTTTGCCTCTTTCCTCCCTTTTCAGTGTTCAGCATGCCACTTGCATTGCTTCTCTACATTTTCTCTGAAAACTGCTCTCAGTATATAAAATCGTGGCATCGTGAAGGTGCAGGTTAGTTGATGATTGTGAGTGAGGCTATCACCAGTTCCAAAGGCTGCCTGTGGCCTTCCGGGTGCACTTCAAGGTGTTGGTACTTACCTTTAAAGCGCTCCATGGCTTGGGACCCGGG
>JANHFJ010002147.1:132593-151500 GCA_032468195.1 Cerberus rynchops
ACCCACTGTAATTGCCATCAATTAACACATTCACATAATAATTTTTAATAAGCTAGTGAAAGTGTAATCTAGGTTACTTTTTATTCCCTTGCTATAAGCAGAATTTTCTGCTAATAGTAAGAATAAGGGTAATACATTTCGATACACTTTGATCAATATATCACAACAAAGCCTTTTTTTATGAAGTATACTTGAGTTACTTTGTGTGAAATGCAAATAAATAAATACATGTCCAATTGTCCATATTATTCTATTCTTTCTAATCTAGAATTATCTTCCAAGACAAAATACCACTGGAAGGGGCTACTAGATTGGTAGCAGACTCCACTTCCCCTACCTCCTTGTTCTCTGCTCTCCACTCATCCATCTTTTTGGTTATCATATTGATGAAATTATTCTTATTGTGTTCCTTTGTCTGTTTATTTTATTGTTCTATTATTTTACTTCTGATCCGTTCACGTGCCTTTCATTTTTCTTCCCTTTTATTGTAAGATGCTTAGTGTAGCCTCATAACGAGATAAGTAGCAAATAAAATTTAATAATAATAGTTAATAGTAATAGTAATAGTACCAATATTAATAGGGGCTTTGGGTGCAATCTCAGAACAAATGGAGCACCACTTGAACACCATTGGCATTGACAAATTTGCCATCAGTCAATTGCAAAAAGTGGCTTTACTCAAAACAACTTCCATCCTGCGATGATATCTGTAACACCAACAAATATCCAGATCTGCCTATCTCAGGTCCTTAAAAAGAGCTTGATAGGTAAACAAAAATGCCAAACCCAGTGTGAACACCTGGCTGATTGTGTGACGAACCATAATAAAACAATCCGCCTCCCACCAACTAGGAGAGACATGCAATACAGTGGCATACAATCAGAATTCAGATATTCAAAATGTGCATTGTACTGGCTTGCTGCATTTTGAAAATATTCTTCCCCATGGACAATTAGTTGCATAACATTGTCTCTTCAGCCATACATATATGAACAAAACATAACCCTCTGAGATATAAAGTACTGACATTTCTCTTTCATTTTTTTTCTACCAGAACTTTACCAATCAAAGCCAATTAAGTGGGTTGGAATAAAGTTCAATAGTTCCTCAATATAATATAGGGATAGGATAGACAATGCTTCTTCTGCTGCTTCTAAATGTCCTGGCCTGGGAGAGATCCTGTCAGTCAGTCATGCTATCTTCATTATATTGCTGTCTGACAGCATTCAGAATGAACTGTTTGCCTTTGGGTAGTGCAGGAGACTGGATTTTATCTGTCATGCATAAATGCTACTTATCTGCCCTGAACCCTGGGGATAGTGCAAGCAGTAAATCAATAAATATGTAAATGAATATAATTGGATAGGGAAAGGGAAATAATACTCCTACAGAGAAGGAAATCAACAGGATGAGCTGAAGTCTTAACACCAAAACCTGAGCTAATGTAAGAGCTTAGGACTAGATTAAGTTGAAAAATGGAGAAAGGCATTCTTAAATTCCTTAGCACCTACAACAAAAATTAACTGGCATTTTTGTGCAATCAGAAATCTGCATCTTTGCCCATTCTGATTAATTCTTCATATTTGGAGCATAGCCCCTTGACACCTCTGGAGAACATGGTTTAACTTGCCATCCCATTTAAGCTTCCACCACATTGTAGCAATTACCAAAAGGCTGCATTAGAAAGCCACTACATTTTTTATTATAATATTCCCCATCATGAAGAATTCTCATATGCATCATCTTAATGTGTTGTTGCTTGATAGCCTGTCAAAGGAGAAAATATTAGAAAAGGATTGTGCAGTATAACAGAATGGATCTTAATTCTTTGGAAGAAGAATGACATTAAAAAATTTTATCTCTCATAAAGGTCGAGATCCTAAAAATAAAATAATAAATGAAATGTTCACATTTTTTTCTGGTACATATTTTCTTGCTATGCTAGTTTTTCTATTTTAAAAAATGCTAAACAAAAAAATGGAAATAAGTCTTTAACTTAAGCATTTATGCTGTGTGAATGCCTTTGGCGCTAATAGTAACAAAAGTCTAAATACAAGACTTTTATATAATATGCAATATGCTAAGCCACCAGTTATGTACTGTATAAATAATCATGGGCCTGATTTCTTAAGTATAAAAACTTAAGAACAGACTCTACTAAAGGCTGTTATTGGAATGGTAGTTTGAAGTCAAAAGATTCCTAAGAGAAATCCAAACGAAGACAAATTTGAAAGTGGAGACTTCTAAATTCATCATTTAGTCTTCTTGCAGCTTTCTTCATCCCCCAAATCCAGTTCTTGAATTATTTAACATCATCTTTAAGTGCCATGAATGTTCTATTTAAGAATTCCACTTTTAAGGTCACCTGCCATCCATTTTCCTTTCCAGGATGGCCATACTTTATTGTTCTTCATGTAAGTTTTATCAACTACATTCATACAATTTTGGGACCTATAAACAAATTCCCTGTTTTCCTCCTAGTTCTTTGTAATCACACTTGTTGCATGAAAGTGATGGGGGGGGAGGTTTTCTACTACATGGCTCTAAGAGACTTTATGTGATATGGTCCCCATAATTGTTCTGGTGAGACTCATTCAGAAATTTACTGAACATGTCCAATAACACGGACTCTTTCCTATTTCCAGAAGCGTTAACTGGTTAAGACTACATTTAAAGGCCACTTTTTTTGTATATCCGCAAGTTGTCTATCCTAAATAAATTCCTTTGCTTCCATTGATAAATCTACAGGTCTACAGCACACCCATCACATATGACCTATTTTCCTCTAAACTATGCTCCTCCAGTACTATTCAATACTGGCCAAACTTCAGCAATTAAAAGCAATGCTTACTTTCACCTTCCCATGTCAAGGCCATAGTAGAGTTATTGCTTAACCTCATTACAAACAGTTCAATTACATCTTGAGGAACTGCTTTCCCAAGGCACTTAATTAATAACTTTCCTCCTCTTACCTACAGTATATGCTGAGGAATTTCAACCTAATACACACCCAGAAGTGAAAATAATATATATTTATGGAGGTAAAATACTTTAAATGTTCAATAATAAAGTATGTAAATGTGAGGATTTTCTTATGTGTATTTTTAAACAAAGCTAGCTAAACTTGAAATCAAACAATACCAGCCTAAAAAGATATTACACAGCATGTAAATTAAGCAAGGTCTAGTTGATACAAACTGCAGCTCATCTGAGAAAATGGTCTTTCACAAAACATCTAATCAGTCTAGATATGACTGTGTAAGTCCCTCCACTTATGAATTTTCACAATCTGAATCTGCAGTCTGTTTTTTTTTATAATGATAAAATGTAGTGGAACAGTTCATATTTCCTCATGTGCTCAGATTCTAGTTTCCAGAATCCTTTGGCATTTTGAGTGATGGAGAAGCTATCATGGAGGAAATTCAAGAAATTCACGTTTCCTTCTCCATACCTTTTGATCCAAAATAAATAGAGAAGATGTCACACAGCAGTATGAAAATGTGGTTTTATTCCTTCAGAAATAAATTACTGTACACCTTCATGTCCTCTTAATTAACTAAGTAAAACTAAGACTTTATTAATTTTATAGAACTAAGGATGTCAGATATACTGTAGGATTAGCATGGAGCTCTCGCCTCACAATCAGGAGGTTGTGAGTTCAATCCTAGGTAATGGTAGATATTTCTCTGTTGGGGCACAAGGAGAAAATATCTGCTGTGAGCTCTGCATAGGCATCAGGAAGGACATCTTCCCAGTCAACACTCAGCCCCATTCAGTCACACTGACTCCAACTCGATGCAAGGAATTACAGGATCGTTAAAAGGAAAAAAAAAGATGCTAGACATATCCCCTCAATGTATATGAGTATTTCGATCACTAAACTTACTCATCCACCAATTTAGGTCTCAGTTAATTATTGAAATTTACTTAATTTCTTAGCTTGACTAATTTTATTTTTTATTAAAATGCCTTCATTTGTACAAACCTTATTCTGGACAGAAACACTGCATGCTTATTCATATTTCTCCTTAAGAATAAAAGTCTGTAAGGTGTATGAATGTGCATTTTACAAATGCCTACATGCACATTAAAAAACAATTAAACTTTCTCTAAATATTGTATTTTCTAGGTATTCTGAAAATGAAGGGCATGGTAATTTGTAGGTGAGCTCAAACAAATGCTATACAAACACACACACACACACACACACACACACACACACACCTGCAATATTCTTTTTAGGATATTTTTTCAAATAATTCATTGAAGTTAGCAAAAAAAAATTTAGTTTATACACTGTAATATTGCCTCTACATTTCAGTTGCCTCTACATTTCAGTTAGACGTTAGTAGAATTAAATTGTAATTTGTTTTTTATTCCAGTTCATAGACATCTTGAAAATTACCATTTTCACCCAAAACGGGCCTGTTTTTGGCCGGCAGAGTGCTTCTGGGGACTGAGGAAGGCGAAAACAGGATGTATGGAGGGTTCAGGAGGCCAAAAATAGGCCTGTATTCAGTCTATAAGATGCACAGCCATTTCCACCCACTTTGGTGGGGGTGGGGGGAGTGCATCTTATAGTCCAAAAAATATGGTATTTGCAGATTTTGCTCTAAAGGAAAGGGATCAGTGCAAAAATAGTAGTCACATCCGGGAAGACGTATATGATTGACACACACACACCCCAGAACCTCTATAAAGTCAGGGAGCAATGAGATATTTGGCCAAGTATTATAAAGCAAATATAACATGAGAAGGATTTAAAATTACAACTTATCAGCTCTCTGATTAATTTTGCTTTAATTAAGGCCTTACAGACACAGCTCTATACATAATGAAGTTATCTACAGAACAGAAATATTCCTCACAAATCTTTAATATAAAGGTATTTGAATATGTGAATAGCAAGGAAAAAGATTATTTTTAAAACCTGGCAGCCTTCTAGTTTCCCAAGAAGACCATATGACTATAGTGAATAATATTTTCCTGATCTTTATCTGAACAAATAATAAATCAATATATGTGTTACTGAAGAAATAATGAAAATTTTCTCTCAACAGTTTCACAAAACAAATTATTTTCTTTGCTTTTTATTTCTTTTTATTTCAGACTTTGTAGCAATACCTCCAACTTTCACAGCCGTACATTGCAACTGGGAAAATCATAGCCTTGACTATACACACTTTTGTTGGCAGGATGATGTCTCTGCTTTTTAATATTCTGTCTAGCTTTGCCATGACTTTCCTTCCCCAGGAGCAAGCGTCTTTTAATTTCTTGGCTGCAGTTCCCATCTATGGTGATCTGGTGAGCCCAGGAAAATAAAATCTGTCACTACTTCCATTTCTTTCCCATCTATTTGCCATGAATTGAGAGGGCCAGATGCCATGATCTTGGTTTTCTTAATGTTGAGTTTCAAGCTAGCTTTTTCACTCTCCTCCTTTATCAGCATCTGAAGGCTCTTCAGTTCCTCTTCGCTTTCTGTCAACTATGGTGCTGGAGAAGACTCCTGTGAGTCCCTTGGACTGCAAGGCAAACAAACAAGTCAGTCCTAGAAGAGATGAACCCTGACTGCTCCTTAGAAGGCCTGACTAATCCTGAAGATGAAACTCAAATACTCTGGCCACCTAATGAGAAGGAAGGACTCACTGCAGAAGAGCCTAATGCTGGGAACGATTGAAGGAAAAAGAAGAATGGAACAGCAGAGAATGAGGTGGCCAGATGGAGTCACTGAAGCAGTTGGCATAAGCTCTTAAATGGATGGTAGAGGACAGGAAGGCCTGGAGGAAATTTGTCGCAATGGGTCGGACACAACTTCGCAACTAATAACAACAAAAAGCAATACCTCAGAAATATTTCTGGAGAATAGTGTTTAATGAATGAATGAATCAATCAAGTATCCATTATGTTAATACTTGTATAGCTCAGATTTGTCACATCAAAGAGGATCTAAGAGAAAGGCTTATGGCCTAATTAAATTAACTGTATCACAAGTAAACTATGTTTTTGATCAAGAGAACAGAATTTACTTCTAAGACTTTGCTAAGACTTTATTTCACAGTTATCCTTTCAGAGATTAAAGAATTTAATCTTACTAGCTTTTTGGATGTGTAGTGTATTGTTTCAGTCAAGAAAATGACTATGCCTTGACCTCACTTTTCCTATAGAAAAAAAAAGTTTGCAATGATGCATTGATGTAACTAGATAGCAACCGTAATAAGAAAGAGTTATGAAGGCACAATTTTTCATTCATACCATCCATCACAAAGTACATCAAAGTTGTTTTCAACTGATTGTTAAATAATTGTGTTTTTATCCCACTGTAGGAAACAACGGCTTTACAAGTTGTAGCCTTTAATACAGTGTTAGACTATGTAAAAATATGCTTATTTACATACAGTTCTCCACAAATCTTAAAAAGAACAATTAAAAGATGAAAAAGAAAAGAGGTATTAGATAAAATGTTAAAGTTACCAAAGAAATGCAGTTTTATTAGATAGTATTTTCTGCCTTATCCTTATAGGAGCAAGGCAACATTTGGCTGCACTATGGGTTGTAGTGATCTTATGATCTACTAGGAAGTAGGAGATGCACCGGTGTTGACCTCTTCCTTGGAGTTCTTTGCAAGTTTCTTTTGTGTAACAAATTTTGTTCCAAGATAATCAATAAAACTTTTAGTTTAACAGGATATTAAAGTATTTTAGAAAACATATATGTTGACCACATTAACATGCAAGTGCTAGCATGCCTGGATCAACCTGGATTTAAATTGACTAATTTTAAGCCTTGGTGACATGATTGTCGTAGGACTGCTAATCAAAACTGACTCCAGGAAGTTAAAACCTCCTTTGTCTCTGTTTTTATTGGCTGTTCACCACCCCAAGTCCCTAGGGAGAGGGGCGGTATAGAAATCTAATAAATAAATAAATCAAGTCCAGCCACTTCCTATGAATTCCACTGACACTAGCATCAATTTAGTACCCATTAGTAGATTCTTGTGTATAGGTTGCATGTAATACAAAATTTAGTGTTTTGAACTCAACTCCTGTTCCTGGGTTATTTGCGCCCAATAGTTTTTGTCCCTCTAAATTCCCATTCACCTTTACATATGTGTAAAATTTCTGAATCAAGGGCCTTAGATGAAAATTATATATATATTTTCTTTCTCTCTTGGGACAATTTAAACCTGGGTTAGCCGCTACACATGCTTTAGAGAAAAAAATGTGTGCTTCATAAGTCAGATATCTACCTCTTACGAATAAATTCTGTTTTCTAGAATTGCCTCCCCAGAATTTGGGTTATCCTGTTTTCTTTTTGGTATTTTTATTTATTTATTTTTATTTATTATAATTTGTCAAACAATAACAATACAAAACACTCAAATAGTGAGTAAAAACGGATACAAGATTAAGAAAAATAATAAAATACAATGACAGGGACAATAGGCACATTCGTGCACTTATGCATGCCCTCTCTACTGTCCACTTAGGTCTGGTGTAAGGTCCACGGAAGTCAATTTGCAACTGAAACTATGAGAATTTGTAGCAGATACAACTGAATCAGGTAGAATATGCCAGACTTTGACAACTCTATTACAAAAGTCGTATTTCTTACAATTAATTTTGGAACGATTTACATTGAGTTTAAAGCGGTAGTTAGAGTGTGTGTTGTTGCAGTTGAAACAGAAAAAGTCATTTACAGCTAGAACATTACTGTGTGTAATTTTATGTGCAATACCTAGGTCTGACTGCAAGCGGCACAGTTCTAAGTTGTCCAAACTTAGAATTTTGAGCCTAGTCACATAGGGAATTCTATTGCATACAGAAGAATGCAAGACTTTTCTCGTGAAGAGTATTGGTGAAGGTCTTACACAATCTCCTCATAAAGGTCACGTAAACATTTCACTGCATATCATACCATGTATGACTGTGTATGTGACCAATAAATTTGAATTTGATTTGATTTGATTTGAAGTACTTCTGGACCCGCTCGATTGTACTGATATCAGATATATGGTGGGGATTCCAAACAGTTGAACAATACTCTAATATCTTCAAGACTTTTCCTATCTGTCCGTATATTTTAAAGCTGTGTTGAATCTGCAGTGAATATCTCATTCTCTGGCTCCCAGTTTTATTTTTTAATCTTTCATGAAAGCCTTTGTTGAACAATTACTAATAAATGTTAAAATAAATATACAAGGGGCATTTTGCTAGACCAGAAACAGCAGTCAAGGCTAAGAACATGCCTGTTGCTTTCTCAAATACCAAGTAACATGTGCTTTTCTGGAAATGCAGTTCAAACAACTTGGCATCCTCCTGTCAACATTTGTCAAATTCCACTTTCTCTACTGGCAACCCATGACAATTCTTTAGATTGCTAAGTGATTTCTCGCCTCCAGCATCCGTGCCCTTCCCTTGGTGACTCACCAAAATTGGAAGATTAATGTTTTTATAAACAATCCAGAACATTTTAATTTGTTTGGCTTTTAACAACTGGGGATAGGCAGACATAGTAGTATTTCTGATCATTTCCCCTTTAACGGTGAAGCATAACAGAAGCATAACATTCCAAAATTTGGTTGTCTTTTGAAGGACTGTTAATGGCATCTTATCTGTTTAATTGATAAAAAGACAAGCGAAGGATAAAAAACTTAACCCACATATGCAGTCTGATAGGCAACATGTCAAGAACACTCATCCCATCATCCTGCTATGAAAAATTTCAGGCTTTTTTTTTTTAAATTAAATAACAAGTAGTTTTGGGATCATTTTTAATAAAGGAGGAAGCTTACCATATTTTTCCCAATCACAGTTCTAATAAGAATAGATCTACCCACCAAACGCATGATAATAAACATTAGAAATGTTTATATAGTATAGCAATCAATGGATGTACAATTGACATAGACTTGGGATTTCAATTTTTTTCTTATGAAGGTAAAGTCAATTTACCCTTCTTTCAGCATCATAATTCCTGTGAGAAAAACACATAAATGGAGCGGCCTTGGATAACTAAATGGAGCGGTCTGCCGCAGGCAGCAGCACCAGCAGCAGATCCACAGCAACGCCGAGGCGGCGGCCTCGAGAAAACAACCTCAATAAACAGCGAGGACTGCTGTGAGTAGCCATGGGGAATACAGACATCCCATCCCCCTTGCTCTCCTAAATGTTAAATTGTAAATTTTAATGTAAATTTAAAGTGTAAATTTTCCTAAATCTCAATTGTAAATTTTAATTTAATTTTAAGACCACAGGCAATTACATTAATCATTTCACTACGTATTGTACTATGTATGATTGTGTATGTGATAAATAAAATCTGAATCTGTTCTGGAATTCCAGTTCTGGAACGGCCAGCTAGACTTTGTGATGAACAGATACCATATGCCTACAAGCTTCTATGTATGTAGCTTTTAGTTCAGAAAGTGAGCAAGAAAATGTGTAAAACCTGCATTTGCTTCTTTCTTTTCTTAGCAACAACACATTGCAGGTGTTATAACAACCCTCCTTCTGACATTTCCAACGAGAGGTGTGGGTGGAAAGTGCTCCTCTTAAAGCTGTCGCTTCCCTTATTAAATATACTTCAGCAGGATAAACAAGGAAGAGGAGCACAGCCTCCCATCAAGCACAAACCCCGGCATTTGATTGATTTTCTGTTTTTAATGAGACATGCTACTCTAAATCCCATTCACTTACTCTTGCACCCAATAACAGTTTATTGTAATTAGTAGCTCGCCCTGTTTTTATTTAACAAGGCAACAGGGTGAATATACAACCACCTTAATGTTTAGCATGTAACAGTCAAGTGTATGGGGGAATGCCATACATTTAACTTGCAGAGATACTGAGAAGGAAAGAAGAACTGAAAGGCAGAGTGATGTTACTGTAAGAATAAATAAACTTTTACTAGAAATCTCATGATTCAAATGGAAGCTTGGTGAAAATGAGGGTCACTCTCAACTCAGCAGCCTTGTGAGGTTGTTGACAGAATCAACTGAGATAATTAATTAATTCATTAATTATAAAATTTATAGGTCACTCATTGCACCTCAGGGTAATCAGGGAATTTGGAAATGATAAACATTTTTTCAAATCTTGGCATTCCTTATGGTGAGCAACCAATGATATTGACCACAGTAAACAATGGCATCATTAGCAGTGCAGTTGACACTGCACTGAATATTCAATGATACCATGTGAATATTCACTTAGCATTTGCAAACAATGAACAGACAAGAGTCAGGATCATCAAATTGATTGATTGATTGATTGATTGATTGACATACATTTCTATACCACCCCCCTCCCTAGGGACTCGGGGCGGTGCACAGCCATTTAAAAAGAAGTACATAAAAAATTTAAAAACAGTTTAAGAAAAAATTAAATCCAGGCCCACATTGTAAAATAAATTTAAAATTTAAATAGATCATTTAAAAATTTAAAAACAAATTTAAGACCCCGTTAAGTATTAGGCCAGACCAGCTTGCTGAAATAAATGGGTTTTGTGCGTGCCGGAAGCAGCATGTGAATGCTGCTGATTAAAATTCAAGTAAAAAAGAACCAAGTTAAGACATGTAAACACATCTCCAGCTATTTAAAAATCATAGCCAAACATCATTACAACAGCACACCCAAATCAATTAAAAAATCATTTAAAAGGGCATTGGCAATTAAAATATGGCAGGAAGCTAAATGTGACCACTACACCGGAAAAACATGAGAGAAAAAATATGTCATTTTTTTTCCCTTGAAGCATGAAAAAGAAGAGGTTGCATGGATGTTTTGGGGAGGAAATTAGTGAGGGTTGCAGTGGTCATAACTCCTCCCCCCTTCATGCTGTTTGATTCTTTCCTCTGTGGCAAACTTGAAAAGTCTTTGTTTGCAGTGTATAGGTCCTAGGAAACTATATTTGGAAGAAGCCATTCTTTCAAGTAGGAGGGGTTTAAACTGTACAAGCAATACTCAGCACTACATTAACTTGTAATTAGTTGATGTTTATGTTAATTTAATGTTAGTTAATGTGAATAAATTATAGTTAATGTTGTAATGCAGTTAGTTAACAATTGGGAGCCAAGCAACTTAGCTTGCATGATTTGCTATGGGGTATCACAGCAGCCCAGCTGTGACATTCTGTGTTGGCTGCCATTTCCTGATCTCCTTCAAGGGCTCCTCACCCAGGGGCCACTGCAATATTTTAAATAAGACACAAGCACAGGTGAGAGAAAAGTAGCCAGTCCAGCCCTTACACTGAAGCTGACAAATCATTTGCAGATGGAAATAGGCACTCCTAACCACCATACTGACATGGCAAACATGCAGATCTGTTGCTTCAGAGGGAGAATATCCCCTCCTGGCATGAGAAAAGTCCTTTCAGAGTAGTTAAGAAGTCCCTCAACCCCCAGAATCTCAAGGGTATCTTTTCAATTTTAATTTTAAAATTTTTACATTTTAATTTTAATTTTTTATTTAATTTTAATTTTATTTTTTTTATTTTTTTTAACTTTAACTTTATTTTTTTAATTTTTTAGCTGCCCATATCACAGTAAGATAACATAAGATAATTTTATCCAGTTTGTTCTACAATCCAAATAAGAAACCAAGGTGTTCAGAATACCTGATGACTTAAACCCAGGCTTGTGAATTCACTGGTTTTAGGTTCTTCCTCTGACTCATCCTCTTTCTCTGAAGATGAGACTTTTAAAGGGAACATGGGGGTTGCCAGATGTGGGCTCAGGAATCCAATTTGAGGGTTTATGTAGATTTGGCTGGAGGAAAAAAAGATCTAAAGAAGATTCAAGAAGAAAACCAGTGAGTGGCTAGACACATGGTAAATATAATCAGTGACATTGATTAATTCTAATGAATTTAGTAGAGTTATGGAAGGAGCTCCATTGTACAGGTAGTTTTCAGATTATGGTTGTTTATTTAGTGACCTTTCAAAGTTAGGATGGTGCTAAAGTAGGGGTCTTATGACTCGTGGCTCGTGGAAAGGAAAACTTTTTAAAACAAACACTAGCTGCAGTGATGGCTTCTCCTCTTCCAGCTGCTCGCCCAGGAGCAATCCTGCATCTAAAGCGCAGCAAAAGGCAGGAAAACTTTTTAAAACTAACACGAGCTGCATGAAGAAAGGAAACCCCACCCACCTCTTCCTGACCCAGTGGGTTACTGGTACAGTAGAAGTAGCTCACAAGCCCAAAAATTGTGGGCACCCCTGCTGTAGAATAAACCCACTGTCTTCAAATAAGTATCGCTTTACAGGCAGGAGAAGAGTTAATTTAGGAAGGATAAGAGCAATTAGCATCATAAAATATTTTACTGCTTCAAAGTTTGATTTTGAAGTCAGATCCACAGTAAAGGAGAAGGATTTTCCTAGCCTTTGTAATGCGCTGTGCTCTGTCCTGGGCTGTGGGAACAACCTTGAATAAAAGCTGGAGCTAAGACAATAGTCAGAGAAGAGAAGAGTCTGAAGCAGGAAAGTAATTTGAGAAAATGTCTCAAATTTGACCTTCCCAATCTTTTGGATATAGGCAGGAAGTGAAAAGGCACAATCAAAATTGCAAGTTTTTCTTACTGTAACTCTTTAATAAAAGTAGTTTTAGTAGCAATAGTTTTGGTATCCAAGTCTGACTTATCTCAAAGAGGCTGACATCAAATCCCACAAGTTTGAATGTGACTGAATGAATCTCACAAACAAGTTGTGACTTAGGAGAAAATGTACTGGTTCTCCTGCTTCAGGCAATGGATCTATCTTGGAGACTCTTCATCTTTAATTTTGTATTCTGTTGCAAGTTAGTAAACAGATTCAGGATGTAGCAAAAAATGAATTCTGAATAAAAAAATGTTTACATTGTTTTGTCTCCTTACATTTGTTTGTCTCACTCAGCAGCAGGAATGGGAAGCTATGTTTCCGGCTATTGGACGTGGATGTTATCTTTGCCAGCAACTACAAAGATAAATGGGATGTTCTTGGCTGTATCTTTGTTGTTATAGTGTTCCCTGAGTCAGCAAAGAACTGAACAGTATATTTCTGTAGGAAATGCATTTTTTTAAGGACAGAGCTTTTTTTAAGCAATAACAACATCTCACAGTTAAGGCAAGAATTCAAGACCATCTTTGGATGGAATCCTAATCGCTTTCAAATTGGTTTGTTTATATTTTAGACTATGTAGCATACAAATCTGAAACCACAAAGTGGGGAGGGGAATATCACCTGGATGTTGTAGACAAGTCAAATCATATTTCAGGATACATTTTTGTGCAGTTTGAATTTCTTTCTTCTTTTCCAAATCAAAGGGAGAAGAAGTTTGGAGAAGTTTGGTGAGCCAAAATTGAATAAAACATGGAACTAGGGTAGGTGATTAGGGTGGACATTGCTCTAGGCCAGTGATGGTGAACCTTTTAGTGACCAAGTGCCCAAACTGCAAGTCTCTCTGTGTGTCTTTGTTGTGTGCGTGCGCGGGGCGGAGAGCTGTACACCAGCTGGATGGCGGGGCATCATAACACCCGCAGCTTTGCAGGAGGTGAGATCTTTTTCTTTCACAGGAAGTTGCAATTGATTGGCTGAACTTTTTTTTAGTCCCACAAACTTCAGTTTCCCTGCAAGCAACAGCAAGAAATAAGACAGAGCTGAGCTGGGGCAATGGTGCGTGTACCCATAGGTGTGTGTACAGGGGTGTACAGTACCCATCTGAGAGCCACCCCTGGCATGCGTGCCATAGGTTCGCCACCACTGCTCTAGGTTATGGGTGATTTCATTCTGACTCTTTCATACATACATTTTGTTAGAGCAATTGCTTCCAGAATGTTGGACTTCAACAAGTTCCATAAATTTAATTCCAGAAATAAGGTTTCTTACTTTTGAAGTAAGTAATTCCTTCCCTTGGCTTGTTAGTACATACAATCATTCCTGTTGAAATCAAGATGCAATTTTTCCAAATATGTAACAAACAACTTGATGGTTCTGTATATATGGGACTACAGTACCCATATTGTTCCTGGCCATTACTTACGCTACCTTAGACTATTTGGTCTTGAAGTTCTTTGGACAATAGTGGATTGCTTGATTCTCGTATAATATATCCAGATTAGAAATTTCCTTTTTATTTCTTCTCTTTTTGAATTGGACAAAGTTAGTGATTTAGAAAAACAATTGAAGTCTTCTTGTTGATTTTTGTGGGGGGAAAAATCTAATATTGACCCAAAGATAGATGCTTTAATCTGATTTTTATTGATTTGCAGGACACATGTAAGTGTGAAATATATCTTATCTATACAGTGGCCATAATGTATGAGAGTATTGACTGGGATTAGCAGAATTTGAACTGAAAAAGGCAAGATCACTGAAGGATCGTTAGCTCAGTTTACTTCACAGAGATCTTGTAGGGTTCACCTTAAAGGAAGGACTTAATCATAGATCAACTTCACTTCCTGGAAGGCAGATATAAAAAAACCCCCAACATTAAATAAACATAATGCGATTGATACTTATACTGTTCTAAAAACTGTGCTGCAGACAATTTAAAACAGTTTTAAATACAAGAGCTATAAACAAATAAGGAACCATGCTGGTTCTCATCATGATAACTTGCAGCTGAATATTTATAGATAAATTAACTGATAAAAGAAATATTCCACCAAAAATGTAATTCTTGCACATAGCTAGATCATTACTGATTTTTTTTTTTAAAAAAAAGATCATTGTAATAAAACTCCTCATAATTATGATCCATTGAAAACATTCTTATGGCTCAGTTATGCCACCTACAGTATACAAAATTTTAATTATATGCTTGAATGCACTTCGTTGTCTTTTCATCCAGGTCTATGTTGAAAATGTGTTTGTTTATATAAGACTTATATAAGAATATAAGACTCTGGGCAGTTTAAAAGCAGAATAGCACTAATAACAAAACTAAAAATTATGGCTGTCTAGGAGAAGACAAATGATTAACAAATAAAATGTTCTACAGGAACTTGGCACCTAACTGTTTCTAAGGGCTAAGAAAATAATTGTGTTTCCAAGAATTTTCTGAACATAATCAGAGTGGCAACTGTAGAATTTCTGGTGGGAAGTTGTTTCAGAGAAACTTATTTTCCCCATTACAACAGATCAGTGAGTTGAGTTGGGCTGAGAGAGAATGTCTGGGACAAAGTCACTCAATTAGCTTTCATTCCTAAGGAAGGACTAGAATTCACAGTCTCCTGGTTTCTAGAGTGTGCTTTAACCACTAGATCAAACTGACTCTTAGTTGTTTACATTTCCAGTACAAAACAATGTAAAAACTAGTTAGTTTCATAGCAATAATGTAATAATGGTGAGTAACATCAATCAGAGCTCCACATATTTTCATTTTGCCACCATTTGAAGATGAACAATGTGAATGGCTGTTCTTGACTATAATAAATTGTCTAGTTGTTAGGCTGTTAGATTGTGACTAGACTGTGCTTTATGAATTGCCAGATAGAAGTTAGATACAAAATGGCTCACTCTGTATATTTTAAAATGCATTTTTATTTATTTCATAATTCCCAAACATATGTCTCAGGGTTAGACATTTCTTTCAAATATGAAAAAGTGCCTTCAAAATCATGCTATGCTTTTTATGTCAGAGTGATAATACTGCTGTAAAGGGAATTCAAAGGAGAAGATTAGAAGGATATGGCCCTCAGAGGCCTCCTGCTGTGATCTCCCATTTAATTTTACCAAATACTTTAGAAAATTCTCACCAGCAATTGTCAATCAATTTGCCTGTGTCTTTTTGAGGTGACAGATTGTGCAATGGCCTATTGTAAATTATTCTGTACAATTTACAATTAATTTACAAATGAATACTAATGCTTCTGGGAGAAAAGTATATAAATATACATACATTGGAGAAAATGCACACAAAGTCCCATGAAAATGTGAATGGAGGGGTCAAAGATTATACCCATTTTACATAACAAGAGAAGTACACACAAAAAGGTATATGTATTTTTCTGTTGGTTAAAAAAATAGAGAAAGAAATCCTCAAATTGATTTATTGAAGCAGAAAAGGAAACGGCATACACTTCATGTTTGAAAAATGAAACATGAGAAAATGAGCAAAATCAAACGGGACAGATTCACCCATTCCTGCCTGGGAGGCATTGTCCAAGAGTCCTGATTTAGATGTGTGCTGTGGCAGCTAGGAAATAAGGTAGAATGAAGGGAAGCAGAACCAGCTATAGGTCAAAAGGCTGAACAAAAGTGAACACAACAGAAAGGATGGCTTCTAAACTCCTGATTTGGAGAGACAAAACGACTAACTCTACTGCCATTATGCAATACATGGACTAGGCTCAAGTAGTCTTATAGGAACTTTATGAGAAAATTGATGAGAAAAGCCTAGATCTGCCTCCTTACCAAGACAAGTTATTGTGGATTGTTTATTCAGTGAAGGAAATTTGCTTGCATGGCCTCTCTCCACCCTAGGACCTTTATTGGCCAATTTCAATGTGCTTTGTGCAAAGGGATTAAGTAGGGCATATCAAAAGGGTTTAGTAGCATCTTGAGGATGATCCTTAGTTCTGTATGTTGTGGATACCCATTAGTTTATATTTGCATGCCCTAAGAACTCCTATCCAGAAATGATTTGATTCTTTGTAGAATCAAAATGTTTGGAACCTACTTACAATGGTAGGGAAACTGAGTTTCTCAGAATCCCCTTTGCTGAGTTAGAGATTTATTCACTGGGCAATCTGAACCACACTGATGCAACCTGGAATATCTGATCTGTCACTTTTAGTGTTGCCCCTTTCCTCCAAAATTGTTCCTAGTGCTTTTCTTTCGCTAAGAAAAAGGTTGACTCAGCACCTTTTTAATACCTTACAATGAAATTCTACTCGAATATGCATCAGAAATTAATAATCCATTTTGATTGCTTCTTTTTGGAAGCCAGTCAATTAATTTTTATAGAGAAATAGGATGGAAATTGCATAAGAGAGAAATTTGACCTACTCTGAGTGCACCTGCAAGACTTGAATGAAAGACCCAGCTGCTGGATTTGCAGAAATGAAAAATAGATGTCATGCAAAAAAAGCTGCAAAGCAATTTTTTATCCACAAAATATAGAACATTTATTTTTCTCATAGCCCAATCAGAGCTTCTTTGAGGATCCTGGAAGCTGTTGCATTTCCCAAAGACCATTCTTCCATAATCTCATGGTATTCATATACGATGGATTTCAACTCCAAGAATTCCTAGGTAGGATAACTTTTCCTGCCAAAAATGCCCAACGAATGAGAAGGAGAAGAACTTTCTCTTCGGCACGTAAGTATGCTCTCACAATGAAGAAAACTTTGGTGGGGGATTTTCTCCCCCTTTCTTTTTAATGGCAAGTATTATTGCCTTTATTAATATGTAATTAAACTTGCAGTGCATATTTCTGCTTGTCTGATTACATAATTGGGGTAATAGCAGCTCTATAATTTATCGCTTGTTGGAACAGTTTGGAATGCTCAAAAAACCATGCCTTATAATTAGACTATAATTGGCATGCCTTGAGTAAAAATCCAAGTAAAATGAAAACCAGCAAGAAATTGCTTTATAATTATTTCCTGAATTCTTTCTGCAAAAGCAACTATATAGAAGCACAAGGATTGTGTTATCTAGATGGAGTCCTTCACCAATGCTGATTGGTCCTACTTGCATCAATCCATTATACTGGAGCTTCTACTTCAGGATCATTAGGATTAATGATGATGGCTCCCAAAGAGAACACATTTAGTGATTTCATATTTTAGAAGGTTCTCCATGATATATCTCAGGGTGATGCAAATAACTTTTCCTGAGCCCAAAGACACTTTCACCACTATCATTGGATGAGTGGCTTAAATCCATACTGCATCTTAGATGCCCATTTCCCTGGTTAGAATTTCCTTTTGTGGAAGCTTCAATAGCAGATGTCATGATAAGAAAGATCCACAGCTGGCTGAGGTCTTGTAAAAAAAAACAACAATAAAAGTCACCTTGTGCCATCAGATGCAAGTTGCGCCTACTTGTCTGCAATGTTGTGATGCAAGTACAAAAAGGAATGAAGTATGCATATGAAGTTAATGATGAACATTTCATCATTTGTATCCCTTTCTGGATCCTTGCAGTTATGATGGGACTTTTCTGCACCAGCTTCCAGTAACATTATTATCCATCTGTCTAGTGATTTTCCCATTTCAAATTTACCAAACCAGTATAGATTTCCTACTGATGATATCAGTAATGTTCTAGTACTTGTTAAAAGTTGGAAATCTCAGAAAACTTTCACATCACGCTAGAGAGATAAAAAACTTTGTTCATTATACTTTTCCTGAACGTGAGAATGACCATAATCTCAGCCAAATGGCATATTCTGGGCTCTATAGTATCAACAGATGGCAGCACTTAACTAATCTTGGGTGATTTAAAAAGATAAGCAGAGTCAAGTTGGAATAGTATTTAAGAGAGGACTCCTTGGGGGTTGCAAAGCTGTAAGTTAGACTGGGAAGTGTGTACATTTTGTATATACGTATGTGCATTTCTCAGAAAAAAAGGCAGTGGCAAACTACCGTACATACTTCCATAATATTGACAAAAAAAACCTTGATGGATGCTATCACCAGTTCGGTTTGAAAGTGTCTTGATTTATACTATTTCCATTGAAAGTTACAGAAGAAAAATGGAAAAATAATGGATTCTCTCTCTCTCTCCCTCCCCCTCTAGCCAAAAAACTCTTAAACTGTGCATCAAAATGTTGAAGATGAATAATATTAAACAGAATACCTTAAGATGGTACAGGACTTGCATTATTTATTTAATTCAATTTCTATACCGCCTTTCTCCCAGAGGGACTCGGGGCGGTGAACAGCCATTAAAACATAAAAATACATATAATTTAAGAACAATTAAAATTAA
>JANHFJ010002152.1:41751-61388 GCA_032468195.1 Cerberus rynchops
TTGGTTAAGACTGAGTAAGTCTGTAGCAGGGTGGTGAAAGGGAATTACATTCAGGGCCAGATTAGTTCAATTGTAACTAGCTGATCTATGAAGATCAAGTGATGAATATTTCACATCCAGCTAATAAAAGCTTTACAGATAGTCCTCGAGTTACGACTATTTATTCAGCAGCTGTTTGAAATTATAACGGTGCTGAAGGAATGGTTGATCTTCGCATTTCAGTCATCCAAGCACTGCTGCACTAACATGGTTATGATCTAGGCACCTGGCAACCAGCTTACATTTATGATCAGTTGTAATGCACCACAATCACCACTTGTGACACACACACACACACACACACACACACACACACACACACACACACACACACCTACCTCGGGCCGGATGGGGTAAGTCTCCCCCACACATCCACCCTTCCTCAGCCCTTCTGCGTTTGCGTCTGGTACCTGAACACCCACCCTGAGGGGTCTATAACAACCCGCCACGGCCAACTTGTCATGGAACAACTTGTCTCTGACAACTTGCCAGGGACAAGAGTTACACAAAGATCAATAAATGATGGAATGGCATCATTAAAGGATGTAAAAGGAGGGACAAAGTGAAACTTGAATGAAAATAATTTTCTAAACAATTAAATGAAATTATTACATTGTCCTGTGGCAAGTTGTCATGTGCTGAGTTGGCCATGGGGAGTTGGCCCATTCTGCTCCTCGTACTCCACTGCACCTCCTTCCCACTTCCATGCGCCCTACCGTACCTCACATCCCTGTGTGCCCTCACTGCACCTCCTTTATGCATCCCCTGGCACTCTTCCCAACTCAGCAGTATCTATTTACCTGCCTACCAGCCTGGATGCAAGTCACCTGGGACTTGCCAGTTCCTGCTGGCTTCTCCGTGGACCTGATTGAGAGAAATCACCAAGAAGCTGCCTCACCTAACAACTGTGGGATTCAGTTAATGATGGCAACCAGGACTGCAGGGATTGTTGTTGCTAAGTGACTGCTTTTTATGACTGCACTGCTTAGCAACAGAAATTCTGGTCCCAAATGCTGTCGTAAATCGAGGACTATGTGTATCTTGCTTCTATAACATAGCCTTAGCCTTTATTATAAAGTAATTTCTGCTAGATGGGAGGATACTTTTTTTTTTCATTAAGTAGATGGAATCCCTGCAATCCCAGAAGGAAGTCAGCCTGGATCTAAAAAGGCAAGAGAAGAATCTTTATAGAATATTTGATAAAATATTAGGACTTGTTAGAATTAGCTATTAACTAAAAAGCAGCAATAAGGTTACTAAACAAGAACTCCGAACAGTGGTGAAACTGTGCTATTTAATTCAAAATGTAACATCTGTAACTTCATCCAGTCTTGAATGTTGAAAGGATTGTGTATTCATGTACATACCATTTTTTGCAACTAACATTTCCATAAAGAAACATACACTTATGTATTATACAACTTATTTTTTCCAAATCAAATTTTTTTCAGATGATTTTTAAGTACCCTTAGTTCAAGAAATAAGGAACTTCTTACTTGTGATAAATTCTCTTTGACCTAGACTCAAAACTACTACCAGTGCCTCTCTGCAGGGGGTTGGACTAGAAGACCTCCAAGATTCCAGATTATACAGATTTAACAGAGTTGGAAGGGACCTTGTAGATCATCTAGTCCAACCCCCACCAAGCAGACCCTACACCATTTCCAACGTCCCTTTCAACTGTTTTTCTGCCACCCCCATACCAAACTATTATTCCTCAAGGCAGCAACAATAGCTACAACTTTAAATGGCAAATGACTACCCTTTTACTAGTCCCTTCCCATGAATGGGCAACATATTCACAGGACAGGATTATCCACTCTAGATTCCAGGGATCAGTTACCTTGATGATCCTAAGTTTCTAAAGCTAGCAAACTTTTAAAATGTGAAATTGATACCATAGTGACCAAGGGTATATGGAGATCCTTTATCAACATTAGTCACACAAACCTCTCTAATTCTATTTTCCAGCATTATTATTATTACTACAAAAATGAAAGGTAGCAGAAAGAAAGACAAGCAGCAGAGAAAAGCTGGGGCCCGGAGCAAGGGCCACAGCTCTTGGAACTGTCACTTACCAAACTGGCTATAGGGGAAATCTGGTTGGGCAGCTGGAGGCTTGTTCATGTCCTGAGTTGGCTGAGATGGTGGTGGAGGTGGAGGGAAAGCGAGTGGTGTTGCCCCAGGGGTGGCAGGTGGTGGAGGAACAACGGGAGGAGCAAACTGGTCAGGTGGAGGAGGTGGGGCACCATACCCAAAGCCTAAGGAAGGAACAGAAACCAGGTTAAGTTTGTATACTACAACTCACCTCCAAGTTCCCCAGCCGTGGTGGCGCAGTGGTGAGAGTGGGGTACTGCAGGCTACTTCTGCTGACTGCCAGCTGACTGCTATTTGGCAATTCGAATCCCACCAGGCTCAAGGTTGACTCAGTCTTCCGTCCTTTCGAGGTCGCTAAAATGAGAACCCAGGTTGTTGAGGGAAATATGCTGATTCTACAAAACCGCTTAGAGAAGGCTGTAAAGCACTGTGAAGCAGTATATAAGCCTAATAGCTATTGCTATTTTACTGACTTGAACCAAGTCTAGGGAAACAAAGGGAAACGCCATCGGGCAAGAATTTTTCAGAAACAACCCTTCAAATTAAAATCAAGGGTTTTTTTTTTCTTTTAAGGGCTCTGTGATCCCTTGCATCAGGGTGGAGTCTGGGTGACTGAATGGAGCTGAGCGTTTACTGGCTGGATGCCCTTCCTGATGCCTATATGGAGTTCACAGCAAAGATTGTCTTTTTTGCATCGAGAGAGAAATATCTGCTGCTGCCTAGGATTGAACTTACAGCCTCCTGATTGTGAGGTGACAGCTGCACCTCTAGGCTACTACACCGCACATCAAACTAAAATCAAGGAATAAAGCTAGGAAAATAATGTTTGGTAAGAATTTGCAGCCAGTGGACACCAGCGCCAGTCAAAAACATGAAGCCTTAGGTTCAAGTCCAAGCTTGGTTTTAATAGCATACTCTCAGCCTATCCTACCCTCACAGGTGGGGGTGTGCCAAATACGTGCCATGAGCTCGTTCATAAAAGCTGGGATTAAAAATGTTACACACAATTAGAGCTGAAAAGAGTACTTACTGAAGGGCGGAGGGGTGCCATATCCCTGTGCGAAACCCTGTGGGGGTGGGAATCCTCCTGGAGGTGTCGAAACAATGTACGAGGTAAAAGGCGGCGGTGGAGGTGGAGCTCCTCTACCTGGTGGAGGGGGACCATACCCACCTGGAGCCAGTAAAAAGTGTGTTGAGAAAATCAAAGGTACTTAACAGATGAGCCAACCCCAAGAAAAAGGGTGTTCCCAATCTATTGCACTAGGCATCATATTTCTTCAAAACTTGGGGGTGCTAAAGTCAAGAGGCATTATAGAATAAGGCGTTCAAGCTATTGAGACTGTGGAAAGAATCCAATTTAAATCATTCTCTGGTGTGAATCACTAGCTGCTGCGTGAATATTTCTTTCACCCTCTTTTAGGAATTGGTTCTACAGCACTTGTATCTAGTATCCTTTAGTATTTAAAATGGTCTCTCTCCAACTTCCATTTCTTACATTCAATCCGAAGAACCCAGACATACAAATGTTTGGTGTTTTTCAATACTGAAGAAGACAGAAGGATCTGTTGTGGGGAGAAATCTCTTCTAGCTTTTTGGTATTCAGGAGTTCAATGGGCAGCAACCATTCTCACAAAGTATTTCATAACGATCCCAGTTCTCTTCTCTAGCTTTAATCACGGTTGATTAAGCTCCGATTACATGCACTTCAGCTCTTTGAAAATAGATCATAGGTCACTCTGTGACTCACTTATTATATATTTTTCATCCTATACATTTGAGGATCGTGCAATTGATGCCCCAAAGGTAACAGTAGTCAAAAATCTGTAGTATGGCAAAAGATCGTTCCAGGAACATTCCACTGCTAGACCACCAAATGGTCCACCAAACCCCTTTTTAAAATATTTTTTGAAAAAAAGCAAGAATGCCCCCATTTTAAATACAATTCTATTTGCTTTGAAAATGGAAGGGGGGAAATATCTGAAAGTCAAATCCAACTTCAGATTGGCAGCAAGGCTCGCCAGAACAAAAGTGATTCTTAATTATTCAATTCTTAATTATTTTATCCCACTTATATACCATCAAGCTCATATGAACTGGTCTGTTATACTAAGATTAAAAATACAGAAATCAGTTAAGCCTAAACTCAACAATAAATGTAAGTAACAATAACAGAGCAGCCACCCATTATGTTTCAGGAAAAATCATACACCAAATGGCCCGTTAAGCAATATTTATTTATCTTGCCTTTATTATTTTTATAAATAACTCAAGGTAGAAAACATACCTAACGCTCTTTCCTCCTCCTATTTTCCCAACCACCACCCTGTGAGGTGTGATGGGCTGAGTGATTGGCCCAAAGTCACCCAGCTAGCTTTCATGCCTAAAGTGGGATTGAACTCACAACCTCCTGCTGATTGGCTCAAAGTCACTCAGCCAAATTTTCATGCCTAAAGTGGGACTAGAACTCACAGTCTCTTGGTTTCTAGCCTGGTGCCTTAACTGCTAAACCAAACTGGCTCTTATGGTCTTGATGCCTTGTGAAATAGCTACAGGAAGGGTGCAAAGTGTAGCTCCAGAAGCAGCTTGATCCAAAGCTTGGGGATTGCTACAGAGAAGGAGCATCAATATAATCTTGGTATTATATCCCCCTGATTTGATGCAGGGACGGGGCCCTAAGCCTTCCCATCCCACATGCACACCTGGGCCAAGGACAGATTCCACTTCATCCAGCAGGCATCTTAGCAGCTATGCCATGCGGGACTTTGTAGCCATGCAGTACTTTGTATCAGAAATGTAGTGGTAACCAAGGGAGCAACTGGAGCAGAGGAATTCTATTACAGTAGGGACTCGCACCTGCTAGTATCCTGGCCATTGAATTTTGTACCAATTGTAGTTTCCAGGTCATTTTCAAAGGTAGCCCCATGTAGAGCGCATTCCAGTAATCTAATTATGTGGAGATGAATTACAGCCTACACATGGAGAATCTGTAACTGGAGATTTTATTTCTAAGTACAAAATATATAAATGCACAAACCCTGTGCATAAGGAAACTGGGGTTAAGATTAATATCTATTGTCCCGTTTCTTTCTCCATACATGGAACAACTTTTGTGCAGGGCTACTGTGATGTCACTAGGTTTAAGCTACCGTATTTTTCACATCGCTGTACTAAACTCTTATCTTCTGTTTTGGCTTTAGAAGAACGGCCTCTTTGAGCACAAACAGACCATGTGGAAAGAAAAAGGACTAGGCTACTAGGAAAGGGTGATTCCCTGTCTCCTCCAGATCTTCCCAGTTATCTGACAAATGATTAAATGTACACACATACATACACGCTCACACAAGCTTTGATTATCTATGGGAAGTTCTAAGGTCCAATTATTGTCTCCCATCTCAAGAAACCTATGAATTCTTGTTCAAAGGGCCCAAATGCTTCAAAACAACAGATGCAAAAAGATCTTTGGAGAACAACAGCAAAAAATGTGCACAGAATAAGATTTTGCTAAAAATCTGAACCTGCATAATTACAATTACAATTTCAATACTGAATATGCACATTTTTAAAATTCTCAGAACATACTTACCAAGTGCTTGTCCAGCTGGTACCCACATACCTAAGGCAGATGGAAAAGAAGTAGGAAAAGACACACCACACGCACACACACACAAAACAAAAACAAGTTACAACTGTTTCATCAATTCATTGTCAATGTTATGCATTTATCATTCTGCAAAATGTAACATTATCTATTTAAAAAGTTACTAATATTACACACAATTACTCTGGGAATTCAAGATGCAGCCCTAATGGAGATGCCCAAAGCTAATAAATCCACAATGGAGTAATGAAACTGGATTTGGATAAAAATGGGATTTAATCTTTCCATCTCATGACAAAATTCAAGGAGACAGACTCTTTTTTGATAGAGCTCATGTCCATTTTCAAAAGCAAAGGTTAATTTCCTTGGAACAAATGCAAAGGCAGAGTTTGGTATTGTCTCACACCGGCTACATAAGGTTTCCAATGTAGACAGTCCTCAATGTGGGAAATCTGCCCACTACAGTTGTACGTTGTGATGGTCATAGAATGGGCCAGTTCACACGACCAATCCAATTTTATAACATTTTATGCAACAGTCATTAAGCCAACCAATGGTTAAGCAAACTGGTTTTCAGGAAAACTGTCCCAAATGTGATCTTAGATTGCTGCAAACTGTAAATGTGGCTGTGGTTGTTGGGCGCCTGAAGTTCAGTCATGTGATTCTGGAAGGAGCTGAACTGTCAGAACTTCAGGTCCAGGTTGTAAGTCCCCCTTTTCCAGGTCTGTTGTAAATTCAAATGATTGGTAAGTGACTGGCTGTAAATCAAGGAATTTCTATATTCAATGGATAAGGAATTTGTATGCCCATCAAGATCACAGAAGCCTTGCCTTATAGCATTATCAGGTGATACAAGAAACCACATAATCCTGCATCTGATAGGAACTGTTAAGTTTTTTTATTATTATTATTCAGGCAGGCCCGATCCTGATTTGAGTGAAGCCACAAATGGGCCTTTGTCAAGGCAGACTGGAAATCATCCAGTATCCCCAAACCCCAATGGGAAACTGGTACCTTGAGGTCCGTATCCTTGTTGCCAGGTAGGTGGGGGCTGTCCTGCCCAGCCATTGGCAGCACTTGGCATGATCCGGCTTCCCCACTGGCTGGTGCCTGTTGGCCCCGGAGTCTGGCTCTTGCTATCCCGAGGTTCGGCTCGCTTCACCTCCACCTAAACAAAGAGGACAAATGCTCAGACCCAGGAGGCAGAAAAACAGCTTGCCCCCCTTTACCCATCACACACACACCCTTATCTTTACACTTAAAAACTTTATCTTAGCATGTTATGACTTATTGCTAAGTACTTAAAAGTATTGCAAGCTTATATTTTAAGGCTGCTAATTTAATCAATGTTTCTCAGGTACAATGGATAACAGAGTAAACCATTCTGGAAGTCTTAACTTCATACGGTGCTAGAATAAAATATGCCTATTTGTGATTTCTCTTCTGTTTTGTTACTTTCTTCCTCATTTTAAAGCAGCAGTACCATCTCCTCAGTGGATTTCCACTCTCCGTATGTAAATCTTGATACCAAGATAGGCCAAAATGGTTGTTATAAACAAGGGTGAAGAGAACATTATGGAGGAGGTACTAAAGCTTTAGCCAGTCCTTGGGGAGGGATTGTTCTGGACAATGTTGAAAAAAAAAGAAGTTAAATTGATAGCTTAAGATCTATCGCAATTAAATTGCTCTTCAGTTTTGTTCATACCTGAGAAACACACGTTGTATTCATGTTGTCTGTTGGTTTCAAATCCTTTTCTTTAATCTTAAAGATTTTTTTTTAATTATTATTTAAAAGTCTAATGGAAGATAGAGACTTACCTTCCCCAGGCTAACGCTTAAAGAACCTCAATTAACTCAAACAATGTCAGAAGGAATGGATGTGATAAGAGAACCTTACATTACATCTAACAAAAAAAGTAAACAAACATGCAGGTAATAAAAAATGGACAGTTGAGTCAATAAGAAGCAAAACCTTCATACTGTGTTCAGTCATGGAAAAACATTCTTTGCAAAGAAGAGGAGGAAAGGAAGGGCACCGCACTGTGTGGTGGTGGTGGTGGTGGGCTTAAAAATGAGCCTGGACTATATAAAATAAAACGACCTCCCTGCTGAATGCAAATGTCCTGAAGAATTGTCTGGGGTTAATCCAAAAACCCTCAGCAAAGCTAACTGCAAGATTCAATGGGAGGAATTCAGCTCTGCATCACAAAGTGAACCTGAAAACAGAGCAGGCTTAAGAATCCAGGTTCTCTTCAGCTATATTTCAAGCATTTTTTACTTTCCGGGTTTAGTTAAATGGGCACAGCTTAAAGCTAAGTGGGCTTTATTGTGGGAGACAATCAAGAATCCTTCCCCTTCTCTTGTGAATTAACCTGGTACATGAATAGCAGAATTAAAATAGAACCACAGCTAGTATTCTGGATTGCGCTTCTATGCTGAATAAATCAATTCTACCTTCAAATGTCCTGAATCTTCCCAAGGTTTAATATTCTAAAACCAATTTGATTACCATCTGCATAGAGCAGGATGTTGGCTTTCACAATGAGTTTTCAGATCACAGGGAGTACAGGAAGTCTTCAATTTACCAACAGTTCATTTAGTGACTGTTCAAAATTAGAATGGCACTGGAAAAAAGGGACTTATGACCGTTTTCTCACATCACATTTACAACCGTTGCAGCATCTCCATGGTCTGTGATCAAAATTCGGACGCTTGGCAACTAACTCATATTTATGATGGTTGCAGCATCCCGGGGTCATGTGATCAACATTTGCGACCCTGTGACAAGCAAAGTCAGTGGGGAAGCCAGATTCACTTGGAACCATTTAGCAGCTGCAGTGATTCACTTAACAACTGTGGCAAGCAAAAGTTGTAAAATGGGGCAAGATTCACTTAACAGTCTCGCTTAGCAACACAAATTTTGGGCTCAATTATGGTCACAAGTCGAGGACTATCTGTAGGTGGCTTATTATTTTTAAATTTTCCCAGTAAGATTTTAGGACATTTGAACTCCTGCAGTTTCCCCAACAAAAATGTTTCAAGTGAGGAAAAATAGGGTGGGATTTCGCAAGAGGTCAACAATTTGCATTTCACTAGCCGAAATGCAGTTTGGTTTTGCTCTTGCTTAGCATGCATTCTTAACTGTCTGTCCCTGTGCTTTAGTCTGGCCCACTTGAGATTTTGTCTCCAGTTTGTGAGGATGCTTCTTCAGGAGGCGCCATGAAGGAGGCTATTTTTGAAACTGGTCCAGGAGGCTCTTGAGGTTTGCCTGAGCTGCTCTGACACTTTCAAGAGTTGCTCTCCTGGCTTTGCCGGACCAGTGTTAGCAGCTCCTGGATTTAATGAGCACCAAACCGAAGATGTAGTAATTCCGGTTCTTGCTTAAGAGATAAACTTCACTAAGTGTTTAAATGACATCAATTGCTCATGCATTAGCAAGGATATCCTAGATATGCTTCCAGGGCCCAGAAAAATGTATTGGGTTTTGTCAAGAAATAATTTAAAGTTGGGGAAAAAAATCATCATCATTGAACAGTTGTAAAATATAAACCAGAATGCCTCAAGAAGATAAGATACCCTGTTTTTCAGTAAGCAAATATTTTTGGAAAAAATTATTCCAGTTGAAGGCTTTGCTGTTTTGGCGATACAATCCAGCAAAGCGGCAAGATTTTCATACATTTATCACTACAACCTATATGCTGCTGCTTCATTTTCTGGAGATTTTGAGCAGCTTATGAATTACGTTTGGTATAAGGAGCCTTCGATGTTCCCTTTTCAGCAGACTTTTCCTACAAAGGCCAAAGCTGCACTCTGTAGGTCTTAGTTACTCTTCCTCTGGCTTGGTTCCTAAAGCGAAGCCACGCTCAAAGGCGAGTTCCTTAAATCAGAGTTAAGAAGGCAGAAACCTTTTCGCCCCGTAAAACCTCTTTAGAAGTGCTGACAACACAGTATGAAGATAACAACAATCAAAAGGTCACTTAACTGTATTGTGGTTAAAAAGTACTATTAAAAGAATATGTGGATTCATTTCAAAGTCTCACAGTAAGTGACCCATTTTTTTTTTAAATTTCAACCATTCCTTCAGGAGGCTCTGTCAATTGGCTGCTTCAGTTTAGTTCCCTTCCTGCCCCATTGCCCCCCAAATCCCTCCACCCTGCATTTGAAGGTGAAATAAAGAACACACATCTGAAGGAATAGTAATGGGAAGCTGAGCCTTTGGCAACGTAGAGATTTCACTGCCGTTTCAAACGGAAAACAAAGGTTAACTTCCATTCCCCTTTTTGTCCTTTCAAGGTACAAAATATGTGTGAACAGTAATGCCGGTACAAATTAAAATTCAGACAAGCAAATGCAATGGTCTTCAACATATTAGGACTCCAAAACTAGCGCATTCTGTAACTCAATAAAGTGGTCTTACTGATTAAAGTCAAAGTTTTCTCCATGTCAATTTATTTCATACTTCAAACAGACAAAGCATGTCTGTTTTTTCAGTGTTTCCTATTCTGTACTTGGGGATGAAAAATATCTAATTCCAAACATTATTATAGCATGAAGGGGTCCTTGGTGCTCTCGGAGTTTGGTTGTTTTCTTGTAGACGTTTTATTGCTCAAACTAGGTAACATCATCAGTGCTAGCGACTAATACTGATGATGTTACCTAGCTGGGTAATGAAACGTCTGCAAGAAAACAACCAAGCTCAGAGGGTACTAAGGACCCCTTGTTTCAACTCTGAGCTCCAAATGTTCTCTTTTATTGGCATTGGCATGGTATGATGAGCAAGGTGGGTCAGATCAAACGAGGTAATTTCAAGCCAATAAGCCACTGCTGCATATTTGGCTTCTGTTCTCTCTCACACACATCTTGCTACGATGTGGTTTATCACCCCTGAAAATCTCGTGTCAAGATGCAAGAGAGAAGTGAGTGAGCAGATAGAATGTTTCTATTTCTGACTCATAAACCTTGGTTTATTGGACTAAGTTCATGATGCCTGAACACAAATACTAGCTTTTATGGAAGTTGGTCTGCCATGATTCTTCTCAAAACAAAACATTCCAAAGGAATCTATAGGCAGCTGTAGCATACTTTTTTTTTTAAATCCAAAATGAAGTAACTTATAAAGTGTGTTTCTGAATGTGGTTTTACCCACTCGAATTATTATTTTAACTCCTTCTACTCTACAACCCAGTTTCTATTCGCCAGCCAAATTGCTAGTTGCCTCAAGACTCAGCTTTGTCTTAAGGTAAAATAAAACTACAACTACACACTTTTTTGCCCATGATGTCGTGAAAATGCATGTTGACAGCCTGGTCCACTGATTGTTCGTCCTCGAAAGTAATAAATCCAAAACCTAGCCAACGACGAAGAGTGAATCAAGGTAGCAGGGTGTTGTGACACAAAACAGGATGATGAACAGTATTAGGGGCGGACCACGGGTTCAAACAAGGGCTTCAGGTGGACTTGGGCTGTGGAAAGCTCAGTGCTAGTTTGTAATTACCGGACCATCTTGGATCAGGGGAATAAAGTGGTTAGCTCAGCACTCCATGCAAAATTAACTGATGGAGAAAACATGGCTCAGTGCCCACAGATACACCCCTTTTCCCCCCCCACTAACAAATGATGAAAAAAAATCTGACTTAGTTCTGTGCAGAACATCTGCATCAAGTTACTACCAATATGGCCAAGTCAATTCATAAATCTCCATTACATGATGTTCGTAATTTGTTTGTTTAAATGGCACTTGGCAAATTTAGAAAAGCAACTGAGCAATAGGACAAAGTGAAAAAGAGAGAATGGTACTGGACAAAACATTTTGGGACATGTTCTTTTATTGATTCCCTCCCTCCTCCCCGAAGCCCAAGATTTCCCCCTTGGTTTCATTTTGCTTTGCAGCTAGTGCTGACAGCAGCCATTTATTGCTCTAAAGCGTTCAACAGAAAAACAGATACAGTCTCTGTAACAGTTAGTGTCTCTCTTAAGCTTATCCAACATAGTTGGGTAAACTCGTAGAGCCTTATTGTAGAGATTTATACTTAATAAGACACAAAGATACAGGCCAAGATCGGTTGCAGCAGGTCAAAATTCTGCTGTCAGCAACAAGAACAAGAAACAAATTAAGAAATAAATGGGAGGCGGAGGAGGCAAATTTTAAAGCATCTCCTACAGGCAACTGTTTGCATGATGATTAAACGGGACTTGAACCAGTGACACACGAGGTTTAAATAACAAGGAACCTTTTTAAAAGCCAAAATTTGAGATTTTTAAAAAAAAAAACTGCAAAAAGGGGAATTTCTGCATCCCAAGGGTTAACACAATATAAAAATTTAAATATTAATCCTAAAGGAAAATATAGAATAGTCTGTTGTTTTCCTTGTTTGTGGTTAGGAGAAAAGAAAAACGGCTTTGGGACCAAATTAAGAGAAACCAGGACTGCAGCATTAGAAGACACAGCAACGCCTAAAGAATTTGAGCCACTCTTGATGACTGATGTGTTTATGGGATGGCCAAAGTAGAGAGGGTACTTGGGTGCTTTGGTCAGAGATGCCATCATGCACAAGTTTGTGAAGTGAAAGGGGGGGGGAATCTCGAGAACCAAAGAGTAAATAGAGGCTGGATAAACAAATGGTGCACTGCACTTCCTGATCAGAGCAAGGCAAAGAGAGAAGTGCACCTTTAGAAATTGGAAAGAATAATATTGATGAAATAATCTAAAGAACTCTTATAAGAGATGATAAGATTTTGAACCTGATTGTGAAGATTTAAATAAATTAAGAGAGGTAGAGTTGGACTCAGACCAACAGGGTTTAAAAAAGGACATATATATGAGAACATATATGCCTTAATTCCTTTTTTGCAGGTTTTTGTTGTTTCTTCATAACAAAAAGTCTAGGGAAAAAGAGAAAAAAAGAACAAAGGCGTTTTTCCCTCACATCCTCAAAACAACCTCTTCCCGAGATGAGAGTCCAAGAGGCTTGTGGCATCTTTCAAATTGTTGTAAGACCCAAATAGGCAAGTGTCGTGCCAACCAGATGTTTTGGTTGGTAAGAACCTAAAGGTCTCACAATTTGCCATCTTGGTAACAGCATTGGGTAATTCTTCCTAGAGGCACCAGGTTGCTTATCTCTGCCATTAAGAGCCAGGTACCTCAATGGAGAGATCTTCTCCGCCACTTTTCAATTAGATCCAACTGTCAACTGTCCAATGATAACCCCTGAGGCAAGGGAAGGCCATCTGGTTCCTCAACAGCTGAGATGTGAGATGGAGATGATGGGTCCAGTCAATGGATGCATGCTCTTTGAATACCAAAAACCAAGTCACACATTTCTCTGGGAGAGTAGATTAAAGACAGAGACTGGAATTCTGCAAGCTACAGGCCTGTAACACCAACTCTAAGTTGGTATGATTCAAAGGAGATTAGGCTCTTTAGCTTGGTTGACAGTTGTGCGTAGGCATAATTAAATTTCTTTTAACTATATGCAATTCTCACACTGATTAAAAAAAAAATCTTCAATTTTCTGGGCAAATTATCTAAGTTCTCCCTAATGACACAATTAACCTGGCTATTTTTCAAGCATAATTACTCAGATTTTCTAAACAAAATCTCATGTAAAGACATAACTTGTCAGGTTCATAAAGATGATTTATGAGGGGTGACATTACTGTATCCTAAGTCTAGAGAGCCATTCTTATTTCGAGATGCCTTTGTTGTTTCAAGGAACTTAGCTGTTTGCCAACCGGTCTTGCAACCAGATTTAGTGCAACCCCATTGGGAAGGTTATTGGTCTTGGGGGGGAAATTGTGTTTAAGCATTACAGCTCAGATTTGAAACCACTGGCTGATTTTGCTATGAACAGAGCGTAATTAAAAGCAAGAGGACATGTAAGATTCAGACAATTGTTGAAAAAAAAAACCCATAGGCTCTTTAAAAAGCAGACCTAAGAGTTTTATTTGGGAATAAGGAAGTTGTCCTAGCAATCTTACAAGCAGCCTTTGCAGGTTATCATTAGTGCCAAATATATTCATTTTTACTGGCCTACTGTCTGATTTTGTTGATCCAACTTATTCAAAGGGAAAGAGGCATAAGAACGTAATGGGAACAGCGAGTACAGGTAAAAACAGGTATTGTAAGCCAAGAGCTCAAAGGAGATTACTTGTGCCTGGAATTTAGGATTCAATTCTGAATTGTAGATGAACATTGAAGAACTAGCTGAACACAGTGAGCCAAGGCAGCGTTTTAGTGGCCCTTCAGCAATTCTCAAGAGGCACCCTGGTTACAATATGGTACCCACAGGGAGAGTAATTTCCTCCATAGCTCCATCGAGTCTTTTGGAGGGAGGAGCACACTTGACAGCACAGGCTTGAGGGTCAGAAAAGGGAAAGAGCTGAAGATTAGACAGCAAGTAAATTTTATAGGTGAGTTAAAAGTGTTTTTGTGATACTATGTAGGCAAGTCAGTGTTTCAGGGCCATCCATCACAAATGTGTTAGGTTTACATTTTATTTACTGAGAATATGGGGTGAACTGATGCAAAATATAACAAGATCCTTTGCTTGTGTGTCTTGCTTCCAAGACTCCTATGTAAGAGGGGGGGGGGGTGTTTTGCAATGAGAGGAACAAAATGATGGACAGGATAGGCAGAATTCTTATAGTTGCTTTCTTCTACTAGATTAAGCATATAAGTACACACAGAGATAGGTATATAAAGATGCTGCTCTTTGCTGTGTCAGTGAATTTTTCTGTTGAAATAGTGCAAAGCTGTCGCAAAACAAATTAGAGCAACTGCCCCTCGTAGCTCCTCCCACACCACATAGTAAAAACTTTATTTACACTCCATTAAAGACAAAGCCCGGTCCCTCCTCCGTTTGTGGAAATGGCCTGTACCTCTGTGATAATCTATCACCTAGAGAAAAGAAATCTAAAGAGATATTAATCACAAATCAATTTACAGAGAGAGAGAAAAAGAGAGGGAAAGAAAGAACTTAATGTTTACTGTACTTTTACTATGAAACACTTATATATGTCACTAAAGATGTATCTAAATTAAAGATAAAACTAATACTTAACAGCTTAATAAATATGAAGTGAAGAATTTATATATATATATATATATTCTATATATATTTCTTTAAATAACAGAAACAAGAAGGAGAAGTGGAAAGTCCAGATGGCAAACTATTTTCCAGCATGTTTTACATGCTATCGTGTGGTTGAAATGCAACTCACACTGATGTTTAAAAAGTATTGCTTCTAAAAAAAAAATTACTGAACGGTGACTGGTGCAATGAACAGCTGGAGAATACAATGACCACTTTCTGCTGGGATCAAAAATGAATTATGTAAGTGGCTCAGGTCTGCCAAACTAAGCAAGTTGCTTTCTCCAACATATAGGCGGAATTGCAAAATTAAAAGTGCCACATTGACTCCCATCCACAGAATGTTTCAAGCAACAAATGGTTTTGGCTCCAAATTTCAGTGGTAGCCATTTAAAAAAATAGAAAATGTGAGACATGTAGCAAGCATTAACATCTGTCCAGTGTGACACCTCACAAGGATTCCTGTCCTACAACCAAAAATAGGCCGTTGGTTCTTAATGGTGCCCATTTTTAAAGGTGGAAAAATCAAAAGTATCCAGTTACTCCCTCTCATGGCTTTGAGTTATTTGAAAGGAGCAGATCAATGCAGGTGCTATTCCTTTGTTAAGGAAAACACCTTTTTAAAGTGGTGCATGAACAACATGGCAATGTAATATCTGATTTCTAAAACAATAACACAAGATGAAATAGCATGAAAAGCCTCTGTGAAAGTCTGCTCAGTGAAATAAATTCCCGAGGCAGCTTACAAAAGACATATATACATATATGAGCACACATGTCCATACATATATATGTGTGGGTGTTGTGTTAAGTTTGCCATCTGACATAGGAAGAGGATAAAGAAATTTCAAAGGTTAACTAGATTCTTCTTTACCTCGGGGTCGCTGTTTCTCTGAATCATAGATCATTACCACTTCGGTAACCTGAAAAAAATAAAAATAAAAAGGAAATTCTACTAATGATTTTATCAGACAAAACTTAAGACGAACCTGATTTTATCAGCTGAACCTTTATCAGCAGGATGAAGTGAAATATAAAAATATAATTGAACTTTTCCTGTGGATCCTTGGTGCTGAGTTTTGTTTCCTTGCAGAGATTTCCTGACCAAACTAGGTGACATCATCAGTGCAGCACTGCACTGCACTAGCACTGATGATGTCACCTAGTTTGGTCATGAAATGTCTGCAGGGAAATAACCAAGCTCTGAGGTCACCAAGAATCCCACAGTTCAACCCTACACTACAAATATAATCTTCTATCATGAACTTTTGCTATGTGACTAACTGTGGATAAACATCTACAAATCAGGCTCCTTTCTTCAAATGTGGCTTTGATATGGAGGAATATTTCATGGCTTGCTTCCTTATGTATTAACAAAATACAATAATGGTTCCTGCAGATTGCCCAGCCTGGATACTTTGATTGTCCCTTGCCAAATGTGGGAAAAAGAACCTTGGTTTCAGAGGAACTCCTGCCAATATGAATCAAAGCCACAAATACATATTAAGTATATTAAGGAGACTTTGCTTGGAGAAATCCAGAGTCTTCTCATTGCTGCCCCCAAACATAGAATACTAGCACTGGAGCTGCCATCATAATTTCTTATTAGAAAGAAAATCAAAAGGAAACAAACTTCTTCCGGCGTATGTCTTACAGACTGAGGCCAATCCCCTTCTATTTGAATCTGCTCACTTTAACAGTAGGAGTATACTGCCATTACTATTATTACTGGTACTGAATAATTATGAATAATCAGTAACTTAAATACCAACAGGACAAGGCAAGGCTCCTTCTTGAGCATCGGGTACATAATCTACTACTCTGAGCCCTTTGAAAGTATTCAACAGATGTGGCCATGGTTAATTGTGCTGAAGCAGCAGAAAAACATCTTATTAAAAAAGAAAGAAAAGCAGGTAGCTCTGGGGAATGAGGACTAATGCCTTAACCAGACGAAAAACACAAGGAACACTGAGTACAGTATACTTTATAATATGTCTTTGTAATTATTTTAAACAGGTAATTCAACTCCCGAAGGTGACAGGGCCTGTTAGCCTAAGTAGCTGTCATGCAATAACTACCCTTTACTCACCTTTGGTTTGCTTATGTATTCAAGAGGCAAGTTAGAAACTGCTACAGTGTGATGGAGAGTAGGAAAAAATACAGAGCTCCCGATTAGACGTTCTTCTACCTCGAGACAGCATGCTTCCCTCAACTTTCAACCCCATTTCCCAAGCAGCCCTCTGTCTTTCACACCCTATAAAAGAGGCTGAACAATGTACGGAAGAGCCATTGCTCAGTCCCAACTTCATATTTGGCTTTATCAGTGATTCATTAAAATCAGAACAGGGTTAAGGTTAATCTGTAAACACAAGATGGGTATTTCCCTCCCATTTAGAAAGAAAACAAAGAGCTTCAGTTAAAAAAAATACATATCAATCTAAGATAAAGGAAGTCAGACAACTTTTCATTGCATCTCTAACCAGTATTTGCTACAGCAAGAGGGCCTCTCACATATAGAGGCTCTTTTGTTGAGCACCAAGAAGCTACTTTTCACGAGGGGAGACTGAGCCTATGCTGCTGGAAGAACAGCAGCAGCGCAAAAGATCATTGGAAAGAAGGGAACATATTGATCATTCAAGGGCTTTTAAGGAACATTTGTCCTAAAAGCTGCAAATTTCTCCCTAGGGAGGCCTTTCAGACCCAAAGGACAATTACATAATGAAAAGGAATATGCAGGGTGAGGTTTTAGTGTTAATCTGAAGACTGTTTAGTTGCCTTGGTTCAAATTACCAAATGGAAAGCCTTCTGTTGTGAATTAATTCCCTTTTGGGGCCTACCCAATTATGCCTTGACAACTGTCCTCTCCCAAAAGGAAAGTCAAGTTTCTGATTCAGCTGGGCAAAATTGTCAGTTAAAAACATCCTTTGATTCCCTTTACTTGTAATTTGCCTTTTCTGTGAGTTCAAGGCAATTTACCTCAGGTCTACCCTAATTTTACATTTAGTACCAATTACTGTATTTTGTGTGAAGCAGGTTAGATAGACAAACAGACAGACAGACAGACAGACAAATAAATGGACTGAAGTTATTCAAGAAGTTCCACAATCAAGTGCATACTTGAATCTAGGTCTCTTTAAACTCAGCATCCTAACCACTATTCTAAATTGACTGTTTGTCAATCATCCAGGTCATGGTTGTCCAAAAAGTGCTTTTTCAAAAGACAACTGGATTTTCTTCATTTTTCTTTGAAGGCGTTTTATTTCTCATTCAAGAAGCTATTTCAGTTATGACAGTTCTGACTTCTTTAGTCAGAAATGAAGAAGCTTCTTGGATGAGAAGTGAAACATCTTCAAGGAAAACAAAGTCCAGTTGCCTTTTGAAAAAGCACTTTTGGTACATTGGCTGTTTTATTTTGCAAATGTTGAAAGCTCTTATCTTAGATCAGGGTGTCAAACTCGTCACAGTGGCGTCATGTGATTTATCGCAACTGTTTTTCCCCTTAGCTAAACTGAGTGTGGACATGGCCAGCGCCTGACACATCCAGCTTGTGGGCCTCAAGTTTGACACCCCGTCTTAGATGTATCACATAAAGCTTAGCAAGATAACTCAATTCATATCTGCCAGGATTCTCTAAAATGCGTTCATAAGTTTAGCCCCTCTTAAAAGTAGTTAAGGTTACTACAAATAAAAATAAGTGGTTTCAGGCTGGCAAGATGTAAATGGTCCTTTTGCCATATAAACTATTTTAAAGATACAGCTACATAGAAAGTTATCCAATAAATCTACACTGCTAATTTCTTTCACACTGCCCTTTTTAAAATGTACCAGTAATACTATATAGCAGGAGTTTAGGAATAGTTCTGCAATTTAGACTGCATATGTAAACCCAAAGAGGGGAAGCTTTAGTGCTTCTGTAAAGTATCACTGTTCACCTTCCTAAAGCATACTTATATGCTGCACTTAATTTTGGGGAGAGGATTCAGTTGGAGATTTTATCACCTCAAATAATGGAAAATAAAATGTATTTTTTAAAAGGAAATAGAAGATGTAATGATAGGCTTAGCTTCATCAAATGTTTTTCTCTATCAGTCATAATTTTCTAAAATGCTGGAGTACTTTCTATTCTGGACTTTATTGTTGACGAGCACTAACGGTAGCTTCACATGGTGGAATAATCCACGTTTAAACTGCAGTTTAACATGTCATGAATAGCATGTGATTATCATGGTTCAGACATGTTAAGCAAAATAAACCACCTAATGCCTGATAGTGGTGTAGTGTGCAAACCAGACTTCTCATTGAGTGAAGCTTTTTGATAAGAAGTCAAGGGATAGAAAATGTTAATGTATTCTTTTTATCTTTATATGCCACAATTATTTTTATGGGCTTTGCTGATTTAATAGAGTCCTATGATGAAAGCTAATAGGTATAATTCAGTATAAATACTAGATTAGCACAGGGGGACTGGAGCAGAGAAGTAAAACAGCATTTATAGATTGTGACTCCTCCCACACTATTTTATATTGACACATAAACCTGGTTTCCTTCAGAGTTTTGGACTGTATCCCACACCATTCCCAAATGTTATTGCCAATTGTGAGGGATTATGGGAACTATGCTCCATAATATTTAAAGGAATTTAGACTAGGAAGGCTGCTGTATAACACACAAAAATCTTACAAATAAAATGATGTTGCATTTTTGTTTATGAAATACTTTTACTTACCTATTTTGGGAAGAGGAGAAAGAAAGAAAGAAAGAAAGAAAGAAAGAAAGAAAGAAAGAAAGAAAGAAAGAAAGAAAGAAAGAAAGAA
>JANHFJ010002153.1:154709-178079 GCA_032468195.1 Cerberus rynchops
GAGCACGCTGCCTCAACCCTAACGTCACTTCAAACCTGGCGCTAAAGTAAATCTAAGCATAAAAATAATGTGTGTGTCAAGTCACTTTATATATTTTCTAGAAAAAAGTTTATAGAAAGAAAGAGAGAGAGAGAGAGAAAGAAAAAGAAAGTTGATTGTGTGCTTTAGTCACGAACAGAAATATCCTGTATGAAAGCCAGATGTTTCATCTCTACCATCATTTGTGGCAAAGACTTCAGAGTGAAAGTGTGTCCTTTTTCTTAGGTCAGATAGGTATCAAGACTAAGGGCAACATAATAGCAGTGTTCCAATATCTAAGGGCTGCCACAAAGAAGAGGGTGTCAACCTATTGTCCAAAGCACCTGAAGGCAAGACAAGAAGCAATGGATGGAAACTAATCAAGGAGAGAAGCAACCTAGAACTAAGAAGAACCTGACAGTTAGAACAATTAATCAGTGGAACAACTTGCCTCCAGAAGTTGTAAATGCTGCAACACTGGAGGTTTTAAAGAAGATATGGATAACCGTTTGTCTGAAATGGTATAGGGTTTCCTGCCTAAGCAGGGGGTTGGACTAGAAGACCTCCAAGTCCAACTCTGTTATTATTCTATTCTATTCTATTCTATTCTATTCTATTCTATTCTATTCTATTCTATTCTATTCTATTCTATTGAGAATAGCAACTTGGGGAGAACTACAACAGCACACCTCAGCACACACTTACTGGAGTACATTAAAGGACAATCTAGATAAGATGTATGGAGATGCAGTTTTATCCTATAAAACAGGATAGGAGATTTTGCTTTTCATATTAAATACATGTCAGATAGAGGAAAACAGGAGAAAAGCCTTTTATTCTCCATGAATTGGAACTTAAAATTTCATTTCTTTAGCCTGACTCAATTTGGGGGGGGCGGAGTGGGGGGACATTTCAGACAGCTTCCCTACACTCAACCCTTTGTTTAGACCAGGGCTGTCAAACTTGTGGCCCGCGGGCTGGATGCATCACGTTTTGGTCCGGTTTAGCAAAGAGAAAAAAGTCCTGACACATCACGTGACACCACCGTGATGCTGTGAGTTTGACAATCCTGGTTTAGATAATACAGGGCAGAAATTAAGTGTTGGTTCCATTTATTTCATTTTATTCAGATTAAGCTTTCTCCTATTATTTTATAGCTAAATGCACATACATCTGCTATGATTTCAACATATGGATGCCACATCTCTTTAGACAAAAATGATTTGTAGTCATTTATGCATTAACACTTCAAAAGAACTTGCTCTTAAATTGGGAATATAACTGCAATATTTACACTCAGAAAGTCCCAAAAATTCTTAAAAAGATATACAAATCTAAAGAATGGGTATCACTTAATTTTGTATTACACTGTTAAGTTTTGCCTCAGACCTCAGATTGTCATTATAACACTTGATTTATCAAATAAGCAGTGTTCATTCTCCATTTCTTCCAAGTCTGAACCTTGGGCAACAGAGATGAGACAGGTAAAATAGAAAATGGGGATTGGAGATAAATAATAATAAAAAGAAAGTAGTGATGTTACAGCAGCCATTTTGAAGAAATGGGACATTCTGGAGGCAAAAATGAGTATGCCATTAGAAGAATAGAAATCCTAGAGAAGTAGGGAAGAGGAGTGGGAGAAAGGATCATCAGGGACAATATTGATCTGGAATGAAAGGAAGACACTGAAAAGCTTGATTTTAAAAAGTCTCTTGCTTTTTTCCTTGGCTTTTCAGATGTTTTTTTCACATCATTTATAGAGAACTGAACTGAGTCTAAAGAGATGGTGGCCTAGGGGTGGACCCCTCATCTCACAGTCAAGAGGTTGAGAGTTTGATCCTAGGTAGTGGCAGTTATTTCTCTCTCTGGGAGCAACAAGTAATTGTCTGCTTCAAATACCACATAGGCACCAATAAATGCTCAAGCTCCATTCAATCACGCTAATTCCCCCTCCCCCCACATCTGATGCAAGAGATTACAGCAGAGGTGAAATTCATCAGGTTCTAGCAGGTTCGTTAGAACCGGTAGTAAATTTTCTAAGCAGTTTGAGAACCGATTGTTAGAAGAAATCTCGTTTTGTTTTTTTCCACTTTACAGGGTTAACCCTGTAAGAAAGGCAGGAAAAAAAAACATTCTAGTGTTGTTTCTAGCTCAATCTTTACTGCCCTGTTTACAGAAACTGCCCACCCAGTCACATGACCCCTTAGCCACGCCCACCAAGCCGCACCCACAGAACTGGTAGTAAAAAAAATTGAATTCCACCACTGGATTACAGGGCCTTTAAAAGAAAAAAAAAACTGAAATATTTCATTGCATAAAAAACATTTGAGTCTTTGACACAAGTATGCTGATATTTCTTTGCTTCCTATTATTTTGTTTTAAAGACAAACCATGTATAACAACAACAAAAGGAACATTTTTCCTTCATACTATTCACGATGAAATGTAATCAGTTCATTTAGTGACCATTAAAAGTTTTTCACAGTTAGGACCTTTCCAGCATTCTCATGATCATGTGGTCAAAATTCAGATGCTTGGCAACTGGTTCATATTTATGACTGTTGCTGTGTCCCAAGATCATGTGATCACCTTTTGCGACACTCTGACAAGCAAACTCAATGGGGAACAGAGGCCAGCTGGCATTACAATCTAGTAGACTGATGGCTTTTATATTAGAATTGCAACCCTCACTTGTCACAAGAGGGAGCTCCAGTTTTTAATTTTGATTAAGAAAAAAAAGCTTAAGTCAATTTACCTCAGGACCCCAAAACCATGTGCAAAGACAGCATGATGAAGAGTTTTGGAGAAATAGAAAGCTTAACCTTTTCCTCTGAATTGAACTAGTTCAGTAAAGTCGCTCATTTTTTTAAAAAACAAATATTCTTTATTTTCTGCATTGTCTCCATTGTTTCATTGGGGAGGCATATATGATTTCCCAACTGTGAGCTTCGCATTGCTGTCCCAGCCAGTATGTCTTTTCTCCATGATATCAGTATGTATAATCCAAACAAGAAGTCACCTGACTGTGGGAATACTACTTTTAAGAAGTGTGTAGTACAAGATTTTCTGCAAATATTTTGTCTTCCTGCTCAGAAAATCTATAAAAATTATGCACACAAATACTGTAACTAAGCTGTGCTCCACGGCCTGTTCATTTCCAGGTCTTGTATATAGTGCAAACTCAGAATTTTCATCAGTTCGGGGTGAGCAAAAAAACTAACATCAGAACACTGGGTCAATCCCTTACTACATGACTTTAGGAATCTATTCTCCTCAGGATACTTCAAAATTTATTTCTAGAGATTTCCTCTAATTCCAGAGAATTTACTTCTGGAAACTGCCGCTGCTACCAGAATGAATGTGGTTCTGAATGATTTGGAGGGAGAATAGATATTTCATACCTAATCGCTGCATTTTGCTCATCTCTAATTTACCAGAGACCTAAAATGAACTGAAATTAGTAGAAGAAGACTTATTTCGCCAGAATGGTAGTTGATTGGATCAGTGGAAATGTATCCTGACACAGTAGTTAGGAGCAAAGGGCTGCCTGGTTTAAATGGTGAGTGTATTTGTACGCTAGTTCTAGCAGAGCTTCAATAGAGAGTAATGCAAGAGTGACAGTCCAATAATAAACGAACTCTTATCTTGTCATTTGATACCACTGAACATTTCAAATCTGATTCAGGATTACATCCAGGGCCACAAAAGTCAGGAATTATTTTGGTAAAATTACAAATACTGTATGACAGATTTAAAATAAACATAAGAACTATAATAATACAAGGATGCTATTATAATGTAATAATATAATATTCTGATATTCATAAAAAGCAATACATTACTCCATAGATTTTCATACCTCAAATTGTGGTTAGATTTTAAAAGCTACGACACAAAATATTATTACAGTCTTTTCCTTTCGAGAGCACTTTTTTCTTATTTAAACAAGTTTTACATTACCAGAATGAATTTTTAAAAACCTCAGGGTATTTTGAATGTCATATATTTTGCTTTGCTATAATATCCTGGGCTTCTGGATACCTGAACAATTAGGGTGATTAATTGCATGTTTGCAATGAAAACAAAAGAGTAGGAGTGTTCCCTTACAAGTTAAATATCTAGAGAAAACTATATTTGCTGCTAGACATAACAAATGCAGCCAACCCAGCATGCAGCTTAGCGCTGCTTCAATGGATGCTTTCTAATTTGGTTTGGAACCCAAACTTTCTTAAAAGAAGCCAACTTGTTTAAAAAATAAACTTGGAAGGTTCATACTACAGACATGTGAAATCAATGTTATCGAAGAAAGGAAACAGTGTTTTCCTCCCTTCAGCAGTTTATTCTTCAAGGTAAGAGCTACCTCAGAATGCAATATACTCACAATGTAGCTTTATAATACAGAACTAGGAATTTAAATGCAAGATCAATCCAGTAAATGGCAATTCCACTGAAGCTTTTTGCCAGGTCGGAATCAGCTTTCTGAGAGTTAAAGATTATTTTTCCCTTATTCTGCACATGCATTTACAAAGCTTGCTTTTTCATTTCTGCAGAGCATTGCTGTATGAATTATGTGGCATGTAAATATCACTATGGTTGTGGTTATAAGAAAAAACTTAAGTTGCGGTAATGTCAGATTTAAATACAGGAGAAAAGATAGCTATATATATGCTTATATATTTGCATATTATATATGCAAAGAACTAGAAAAACTTTACATTGATTTTTGTCCTGGGGAATTGCACTGCTATGAAAAAAAATGAAGTACAGTATATAGTTCAGCTATCATTTATAGTTTACAACTTATAAAGCTCTCTCATGGATAACTCAGTGGAAATATAGGACAGGGAAACAGAATTGATCTACCCTAAGAAAAATGAATTTCTACTTGCTAAAAAAAACAATACTTCATAAAGACCAATCATGTCTTCATTGTTGAACACTGACTAGAGGCAAAAATAAACAAAATGCCAGATTTAAATGATATTGTCAGTTGTTCTCCTAAACATAAGTATTCAATTTTGCTTCTGAAACTAGAAATTCGTGTAGAGTTAAAAAAAACAAAACCTGAATACAGGTAGTCTTTGTTTAGCAACCACAACTAGGACCAGAAACTCAGTCATTAAATGAAACAGTTGCTAAATGAAATACCCCAAATTTACCATTTTACTTCAGCTTTCCTGAGCTTGCCAAATCTGTGAAAGTCATGAAGGCAAGTACTTTTTCATTACCACTGTAACTGAACATTTGCTCTAATAGCAGTCAAATGTGTTTTGCTCTCTACTTACAAATGTTAAACTGGCTCTCCAGACTGGACACATGAATAGTGATTAAAGTCAGCCTGAGATTAATATTTTTGCTCTTGTGAAAAAAAATTCATTCTAGATTCCAACAAAGTGATATTTTCTATTTGGTATCTTTCTTTCTTTATTGAATGAATATTTAGAAAGTGAGACTTTCCCACTTAGCATATTACAGTACAGTGTAGCTTTATTTATTTTTAGGATCATTCCTCACTGGTATTGATTTTTACTAGTACTCAGCTGAAATTCTTTATTACTGGAAAAATATCAATTTCTCCTCAACTAAACGTCAGCTACTGTAGAGTGGACTATATGAAAACTACTGTAACTCTCTAATATTGACCATCCAATACACTGTCAATGACGTAACAACCTTGCTCACATTTATTTGATTTTAATTAGAAACAGACAGAATTGCCTCATGGAGTGGGGAGACTCTATGCAAGTTTACTTGGAAGTATTTGTATTGAATTCAATCCCCTGAGCCATGGCATGGCATTGTGACGGATAATTCGAATAGGTTTGTACCAAAATTGATTAATAGTATATGATATAAGTAATATGCTAAAAGAAGCCCAGATGGCACCCTGAATTTAATGAATGATTGTTTGGAAGGTCAAAAGAAAATAAAAAATATGAATAGAAGAAAATCTGACATGAAGAGATATGATTTTATAAGAAATTATGAAATTTTATTATTATATTTGTTAATTATAATTTTTATTTTGAGAGCTATTTGTATATCTGACTATATCTGACTTGATCAATGATATGTAATGTTATGTAAAATATGGAAAAATAAAAAATTTACAGAATTCTCAGATTTGAAAAGCGTCAGGAAGTTGAAAACAGTATGGAAGATATACTACTCATGCTACACTCACTTATTTCACTGTCACTTCTGATAAATTTTGCAGGCGTTTGAAACAACTAAAATATAATGGGAACTATTCACAGTGACAATATATTACCACATATATCCAAAGTACCCTTGCTGTCATGTCCTGCTTGAGGGCTTCCTACAGAAAAACTGACTAGACTTTCAATCTATTGGTACACTTTTCTTACATAAAAAACATATCAAATGTACTGTGTGTCTTTTATAAATTTAAGGTGTTACTTTACAGTGATATCAAAGTGAACGGCTGAGTAAATTTCATTACCCAAACTAGACATCAACACTGATGATGTTACCTAGTTTGGGTAATGAAATGTCTGCAAGAAAACATCCAAGCTCGGAGAGCACCAAGTACCCCTTGATTATGGGTAGAGTTATCCTTGCTTTCCAGTAAAAGATATTACAAGTGTTTTTCAAATTTGGACTTTAATTCCCAGAATTGGCAACTGAAGTTCTAGAAGTTGAAATCCACATATCTTAAAGTCGTGAAATTTGAAAATCGCTGGTATAGACTCTAGCTGGTCCAGGCTCAAAACCTTTAAAGTCAATTTGCCACCTCTCTTTTTGCTTGGTTGCTTCAGGTTGACCCCTTGCACTTGATTAAGGCCCATGAAAAGCATCATTTATGCTGAATCTAACCCTCTTCCCAACACTTTAAAACTGAACATTTTGCTGAACGGTCCTAATGAAAAAAAATTGTTGAAAGGGTAATTTTTCATTAATGCCTATTATAGATCTTAAAAGGGAAGACTACCAAACAATCACTTTTCAAATTTCCACTAGCTACACTCTTGCATGAACCAATTTGGAGACTACATGATATTACTTTGAATTTTTCATTTCTTCATCAACTTGTTAGTGATTATCTTCTAACTGTAGTATATGTCTAACACTCAAAATGTAATTTTCAAAATGTAATTTTTGAATCTGTATAGAAGAAAAGATATAATAAGAGTGTTTTGCAAATGTTTTATTGTAACATATACAAAGTTAGGCTAATGTAAGTATTTTTACAACAGGTAATGGAACTAAACTGGAAATACAATTAGTACAAAGTTATTAGCAAAGTTATTAGTTATTAGATTTTTCTTAGTGCCGTTTTTCAACTTGAAACACGATACCTGAAAAAGGACTACTTGTTCTTGTAATTTAACAGAGCTTAATATGGAGGAATTGGTAGGTTAATCTTTTCATGTGTTTCCTTACTTTATACCCTTCAGTTGTATCATGTTTCCATAATTCCAATTTCTACATATACATATACATACCATATCTCTATCTCTATCTCTATCTCTATCTCTATCTCTATCTATCTATCTATCTATCTATCTATCTATCTATCTATCTATCTATCTATCTATCTATCTATCTATCTATCTATTGATAGTACTAGTTGAAAAAGGCTGCTATAGCAAACAATGACTAACACTATAGGCTGGCATCAACTAATAAAAGCTGAAAATCCTAAAGCTAACTAGTGTGTTTGGATTTGGATTGTGTTTGGATTTTATGGTAGAGTCATATTTACTGAGCACATCTGACTTCTCACAATATACATATACATAACTTCTGAGCTCTGTCTGCATTCACTATCTGACACGCAATTAGAGGATTGCAGTGATGATTTTCAATACAGGTATATGTTTCTAAATTTGCAACTTGGCATCAAGACAACAAATTCTAGTGGGACATATTAGGTGAACATGAAACTCCAATAATGCAAATAGAACTGTGTAAGTGCTGTATTCTAACTTTATCTGACCGATAAATTAGGATTAGCAGCAATATAGTTGAAAATAATACAAAATAACATTTTGTACTTGAAGGCAATATTTTAACTTAGATGGTGAAGATTTACTATTCATTATATGAAGAACAATCTTCAGAGGCATCTTCTTGAGATGTTTGGCTGGGCTTACATATAACTGCAGAATCCTGGCTGTCTTCAGTGGAAACTAAAATTCAGAAACAAAAAATAGTCTACAATTTCTGCTTGGATAGAATTCTTCTGCTTTATTAAATGACTGTTATTTAAATAACAAAAGCAAAATACATTCTTTTTTTATTCTTATTCCTTATTCACAACACAATTGCTATTTACAGAGTGTTGTTTGAAGAGCTTACAAAGATACTTATTACTTCACGTTGAATACATTTGTTTCCTATTTATTTAATATATTAATAAGCTAATAAACAAATACAAATGTGTATAGTGACATATGCATTTTAAATAGGCAATTACTGAGAATATTTGTTTGAAAATAATTATTTGAGCTATTTGGCTGTCTGAAGCTGTTCAGCGCAGAACATTTCTCAAGTACAAGTAGTTCTTGACTTACGACCAGTCACTTAACAATTGTTAGAAGATACAACAGACCTATCTGACAGTACTTATAACCTGGATTCAAAGTTTCCCCAATCATGTGACTGTACTTCTGGTGCTCAGCAACAAAGCCACATTTGTGGCTATTTGTAGTGTTTCACAGTCACATGACTGCGTTTTATGACAGTTTTGATTAAAACTGGTATTCACTTCCATGTTTTTGCAAAACTGGTCCATAGTGAACCATGGGTTGACTTAACAACTGCTGCAAAAATGATCATAAAATCTGGTCGGTCATATGATCGACCCACTTCATTACTGTCACAGCATACGTCCATAATATGTGGGCTCCATTGTGGTTGTAACTCAAGGACTACCTGTAACCTAATTATGTGAGTGGACAATATGATACAACTTCATGGATGTAGAATATCTTGGAATATATGACATCAAAAACTTTGGAAAAGTTTTTCCTGTTGAAAAAAAGCCACTCAAGTCTCCATTTATATATGCAGAAAGAATTTTAAAATGATTCTCAGTAAAGTTAATATGACTCTCCTGTAATAAATTCTTTGGTGAAAACACTATTTTTTTTAAGTATTCAAATATTCTTTCATGGTTGAGGAAGACAAGCAGTTAAATTTTAATTTAAATATTTTGAGAGGACAGTTTATTATCACTCAAAGTCACATGTTCTGATGTAATAATGATTTAATGTCAGATACAATTAAGATACAATTAAAGTGACCCTATGCTTGATTTAGATGCCCCTGTACTTTGAACAAATAATGGAATCAGGTGTACAGACAATGTTGTTTCTCAATGTTGGCTAATAATTAAAAATAGTTTTTTGGTTTCTGAGATCATAAAAGCATTTGGTATTGGAATTATGCAGACAGTACAGGAATGTACATAGAAAATAATTTAGATAGATTGAACGTGCACAATATAAACATCATGAAATCTGTATGAGCCTCTCGGTAAAATCTAATTGCATTCAACTTATCTAAATCTAATCATGTGTATTTAGCAAATCACTGTGGTCATTAAGCGAATCCACAGTTGTTAAGCAATTGCCCCAGTTGTGTGAACCTATTTTCCGAAATGTGTCATGTGACGATGTGACATCAATTGTAAAGGCGAGGCAGTTGCCAAGCAGCTGAAATATGGTCATGTGATTGAAGAGCAGGGATAGCATGACATTTTACAAAGGCCAAAAATGATTTGTGGGCCATAAAGCATCTGTTCCGGGCCCATTGTTATTTTGACTGGTTGTTAAGTGACTGTTAAGATGAAGAATACCTATAGGTGCATTGAAAACATCAGTGTAACAGCTGCACAGCCAAATATTCTCATTACTCACCAGATGTTTCCTTTGTAGCTTCAGTCACAAGGTTGAGCTGGACAGGTGGTGGAAGGTAGTGAATCCCTGGCAGAAAGCCTCGGGGTATGAAGGGTGAGAGTGGAGTATAGTATCCTGGTCGGAAATCCCCACCTGTGTCCTGTAGCTATATAAAAACAAAAATGCATGAATGGCTGCTGAATTGAGCTATGCAGATGGCAGCTATAAAATTGTGAAATTTAGGTCAAAACGTATTTCCTTATCCTATGATCTCTCTCTATATCTATCTATACAGAGAGAAAGAGAGTATATCATCTATCTTGCTGATGAACTACACAATTACAATTAAAATAAACACAATCAGATTAAACATTAAAATGTTATACTGCATATATATTTGTGTGTGTGTGTATCTCAGCCACAATGGCATCACATGCCAAATCGCCTTCAGAAGAGCTTAGTTTTCAGCTGTTTCCAGAAAGCAATTAAAATGGAAGTCAACCTGTCAGAAAGCTAACTTTATTTATCATACATAGTTTTATTAGGCTTATTTTTATCATTGGAAACGAAATCAAGAACATTTTCAAGTTTTGCATTTACTTCCTCCAACTCAGGTCTTGGATAGGCAAGCTGGAAAAGACTGCAACCATTGAAAAGAAATCCAAATCCCTGTACCAAATGGTAGATAAATGATATTAAGGTCCAACAGCAACACTTACATCAGCCATGGCATTGGATAGTTGACAATCCATATTTAAGAGAACTAAATAACACTTCAACAACATGTTTTTCAAATAGAGAAGACTTAACATTGAATGTTTACCATTTCTTTATTTTCCTAAATTCTTATAATCCATTCCTAATTTTCAAAAAAATATAGCTATTTTTTCAAAAATATTGTTCTGACGTACATAAGGGAGACAAAATGGTTTTGCCTATATAGTTTCGGCTAATAGTTAGCTGCTGTATCCTTGCTTGTATTTCTGTAATTAAGTACCAGGAAGAAACATGGGGGGGATTCATTTTATAGAAATGTTGTGGGTTTGTTGTATAAAAAGCACTATTTCTGATTCAGACATTGCAGAACCATCTACTTTCACATTCCTTTCACCATACTTTTGGATTAAGTCCTCAATCACAGTTACTGCTGGATGTATTAGCAGTTGCATCAACTAGTGGGCTCTAAACCAGAGATTATAATGGAGTAGTAAACCATCAAATGTGCATCCAAATCAATGTTCTGTTGAAAGATGTGGACATGCCAATGTGCAGCCAATTTAAATCGATAATTCTAAAAGTAGAACATCTGAGATTTTCTTGGAAATTCTATTAACATTCATAACTACAATAGAACTCAATAAAATTTAAATTAGTGTACAGCCTAGCAACTATTTATGATTTGTCAATCTTATCTGCATGCTATCCAAACTTAGTGGGTTCCAAGTATGACAGCATCAAGATGCCAGCATCTCAGGCATCTCCTTTGGCACTTATATCATTCTTTAATTGAAAAAGAAATAATAATGGAATGAAAATGTGCTAAAAACCACAGTGGCAGGCTCTATCATCCATTTTATTGTAAAAAACTGAGCTCAGATGCAGTTTTTGAAATACATGCAGCCAGGTGCTGCTTTGTGTAGATATGTGACTTTCTGTTACAAAAAGAAAAGTCACCAAGGGAGAGTAAATAGAAAGGAGTAGTAATCTTAATGGTTTCGTTTCTGGTGTTTTGTGACTGACTGACTGACACAATAACCATTTTACCACAGTACAATCAAGATACTCAAAATCTGAAATATGCCACTGATTTAAAATTATTATACCAATGGCTAGCTGCAAAAGACATCTGAGAGCGTTGTGCTTATGTGAACTGTATTAAACCATGTATGGAAAAAACCATACTTACTGGTATAGAAGCAGGAACACTGCTTGGTCCATGATTGCTGGAAAAGTGTCTGAAACTTGTTTGTAGAGGCAAAACAGGTGCAGGAGATGGACCTCTGTAAGCTGGTTGATTGATAGTGAATCCCATTGAAAAGGGATGATAAGGATACATCCCAGAGTAACCAGGATACATTTTGGGAGGATCCCTCTCCCCAAATTCTGGACACACAGCAATACATTCTTGAGGCAAATTGGGGTGGTCTATTAAAAAAAAAAATTAAATGGATGGTTAGCTGGATTAAATGGGTTACAAGTATTTTATTGTTTGTTTATTTGTATCCTGCCTTTATCTTTTTTACAAATATCTCAAGGGGAAAACATATCCAACACACCTTTCTCCTCTTATTTTTCCCAGTGAGGTGAGTTGGGAGTGAGTAAATGGCCTAAAATCACCCAGTGGGCTTTCATGGCTAAGGCAGGACTTGAACTCATGGCCTCTTGCTTTCTAGCTTGGTGTTGTAACAACTAGATCAAACAGGCTAGTACAGCAACATATAAAGGTCTTTAATATCCTGAAAGTGTTGCATTTTGGCTAATTAAACTTCCAAGAAGATACTCTTCCTTTAGGTGTCCTATCCATGAGAACAATGAAGAATGAGTAGACAGCTGAAATGCAAGAAGTGCTTTTTTAACATAATAGTTCCACTGAGAGGCGTAAAGGCCCTACAATCAAGATACCTTAAATGATCCTATTAATGCAGAGTTGTTGCTCATGATTTGTATCATTTGGAAGAATGAATGAAGACCTGTTAGTCACAGAGAAGCAGAGGCTAGAAACATATATTATGCAATATTCAAACTAAATCAAATATGACTTATTTATGAATAGGAGATATATTAATATAAAATGTGATACTGTAATTTATTGTTTTATATAGGCAAAGGCAAAGGTTCCCCTTGCACATACGTGCTAATCGTTCCTGATTTTAGGGGGCGGTACTCATCTCCATTTCTAAGCCAAAGAGCCAGTGCTGTCTGATGATGATTCCGTGGTCATGTGGCTGGCATGACTAAATGCCAAAGACACACAGAGTGCTATTTACCTTCCCATCAATATGGTTCCTATTTTTCTATTTGCATTTTTTACATGCTTTCGAACTGTTAGGTTGGCAGAAGCTGGAACAAGTAACAGGAGCTCACTCTGTTACATGGCGCTAGGGATTTTGAACTTTCTGATTGACAAGCTCATCATCTTAGCCACCGAGCCACCGCGCCCCCCCCCTTTTGTTTTATATAGTTTGGACTAATTCAATTAATTGTTTCTTCTTTTTTAATCAAAACTTTATTAAATTTCATAAAAATGTAAAATACCAAAAGAAAGAAAAGGTGTTAATAAAAGGGGAAAGGGTAACAAAAAAAAATCAGTGCAAGTGCAAGCAACAATAACAACAAAAAAGCTATATAAACAAGGAATTTCTGATTTTTTTTATGCAAATAAAAACCTATAACTCAGTGACCCTTTGAATTAGAATGAATCATAATAAACAAATTAATTTTTTTTCTGAAGTAGAAAACTTAATGTTATCAGATCAAGCAACAAAAATAAATTGCAAGGTATCTTAGTAGTATTTAATATTACATAAAGCCAGTAGATGGCAATCAATATTCATAAATAGAACACAAGATGGACCCCCAATTAAAATAGTAACAGAGCAGAATGGAGAATAAGCTATTTTTAATGTAACGAAAATTTTAAATAATTAAGAAATGTATAACATCTTGCATACTTTTGATAAACAAGTTTGAACCTGTTGATTTAAGTCAATGTTCATTATCAGCTTGGTAAATATAATATTAGAGGAGAATATTTGTAGCTCTGGGTTTAAATGAGGGGGTCGTTGGTGCTCATGAGGCTGGTTGTTTTCTTGAAGATTTTTCATTACCCAAATAAACTAACATTATCAGCGCAAGAAAACGGCTGCAGGAAAACAACCAAGCTCACAGAGCATCATGGACTCCACAGATATAATATTTTCTAAACTTTTGCTGTATTTAAGATGTTGATTAACACCACTTTATTTAAAAATAGCTAACCACTGCATTTTGAATTCTGCAGAGAAATTCAGATTAGGGTACTTCCTTTAAATACACTGCATCTCTAAAGTCTTCAAAATACAGCTTGCAAATTCAATGCAAAAATAAATTGTTACCAAAGATGGCAGCAGTCAAGGGTCTGTTCTCTTTTGTTCATACAAAAACCAATCAAGCAAATTATTTTCATTAACACTGAAATATTCCCTTTTCTGAAAGGAATGTTAGTAAAAATAAAGTACAAAGCATATCAATTTCAGACTCTTTGTTTTTATATTTGCTTGATTAGCAGGTCAGTGTTTTGTTGGGCCTGCTGCAACTCATTTGACTCCAACAGTACAGATTCTGGCTGTTTAATTTTAGTTTTGCAACAATGAAGCATGGTGGAGCAGCTTTTAAGCAGGATATGAAAACTACAATAAATAAATAAACAGCTTGCGCAGGGGAAAGAAAAACAATAACCCAGATCATCACAAGTAATAGATTGGCATAGCAGGATACATATACATCACAGAGGCTCAGGACAAGTAGAAAAATAAATTCATAAACAGAAAAGGCATAGCTAATTACTAATGTTTGAATAATTATGGCTGGTACACATACCTAAATCTATGAAGGTTGGAGAGCTCGGTTTAGGTGGTGTTGGATTATTTGCTGGTCTGGTACTGGAACTAACTGCTGAAGTCACTTTAATTCCTTCATGTACAACTGACCCATGAGTGGAAGGCTCTGAGGAATTTATTTTTAGGCCCTTCTTACTGCTAACAATGTCTGCCCCTTCTTCACTGGGCCTACCATGAGTGAGAGGCAAGATCTCTCTAGGTGGTGAATCTGGTCCTTGTCTTTTTAAGGCCTTCTGCGCAGCCATGATCTTCTGGCGTTCAGTGATGAGAGAACATTTCTCACATGGGCACTGCTTCCACCTGCAGTGACCAGCATGACCTTTGACTGGTACCACAAAACCATGATTCCGGCAACGTGAGCATTTCGGAGCCCGAAGAGACAGAGTCCCATCTTGGTTCTCCATGGCTGACAGTTCACTCTCTAGTCTAGATTCACACCGGTTCTAAAATGATATGCACTGAAATCTGCTCTCCTTGCTTGCAAAAATGGCTACAATCTAGCAATTAAGCCTGGGCCCTAGCCTAGGAAAGGGAAAATTTCTGCTTCACGAAGGGAGGAACATTTGGTGCTGTGGTATTTTGTGATAAGTGACAAAATAGTTCAATTCCTTTCTTGCTTTTATTTCTGGAGACTTTATTTTGAAACAGACCTTCTCTGGAAAACTTTTGTTTTAATGGAAACTCAACATTTTGAAAAGGGCTCCCATCCCTACAAAAATTTGCAGATCTTGTGTCTTTGCAAGAAGGTGGACTTTTTGTTTTTAGGGCCAGAGATAAATTTTATAAGCAGAAGGCAAGACATTCCATTCTCTGGGCTCTGCAATAAAGATTTAAGAAGCTGGAATCAAACTGCATAGATCTGTGTTTCAGTGGAGAATCTGTGGTGTGCAATATTAATTGAGATGGTGTTGATGAAAAGAGGAGAACATGTTATACAAGATACAAGTCAAGTAACTGAATTTGATACCTGTGCTACCTTAGAATTATCCTGCTCCATTTGTTTCAATTCTGAACTTCAGGCAGTAATAGGTTAAGATGTGCATGAGTTCATATCTTGTGACATGCAGGGAAAACATCTGTCTTTTTCCTTTATTAAACAGTGATTGTGTCATAAACTCCATTTTTTTTCTTTGGGATTTCTCATATCCAAACAAATTTGGAGAACATTGTATGTATCTGTTTCTCAGTGCAAATTAATTATTTATACATTTATTTCTCTGAACTTGAGAGGCAGTCCATAATAAGTTGGTTTCAAGATGCAATAAACTGGCTGGCCTATTGCCTAGAGAGTTGAATGGTATCATTACTGTGACATTATTTTTTACTTTTATCAATTTGCAAAATGAATAGTATTCTATGGTTCCCAAGTTATATCATATTTCAATACAGTAAACAAAGAGCAAACTATAATTTATAAATAATGCTGTATGCTTAATTATGTTGCAAGGAAAAAGATTATTAAATTGTTTCCTTGTACAGTGACTTTTAATGTTGGATTTTTATGACTGTGCCACCTACTTACAAATCTGTTTATGACATGAATAATGAATTCCACAGTAACTCATACTGGATTTTTAAAAACTTTGTCCAAATAAAGAAGCCAGAATAAGTAAAAAAAATATGCTGTACATTAATTATAAATCTGCATCTGTATAATTTTAGGAAGTTTAATTCTCATTGGAAATGCTTTCTTACTTTTTGATTAAGTGGTCTGGAGCTATGGAACTCCTAAGGTACTTCCATATTAACAACTTTTTGAAAGTTCTATAAAGGACCACTTTCTCTTTTTTTCAGGAGCATATGATTTGACTTTCTGTATTTAAATCAATATTTACTAACTGGTTTCCTAATAATTTAAATATTTCTAGTTATCACTGTGAATTGTGTTTTCTCCTGCTCCTGCTTTGCATTTTAGAGTCATGTATTAAAGTGTAAATATTTAATGGCTGCAGGCTCCTTATATGGAAGATAAGGAAAATGCAATACTTCAAACAAACAAAAGAAAATATTTTCTGAATTGGTATGTTAGTCATTCTTAATATTTTCTCTTTAATTCAAACTTCACAAGGGCTTTTATCTAATAGTAATAGAAATTTTGGATCCAGCTTTTGCTTCAATGTCAACCACCCCTACAGTTTTTTTCTTTCTGCTTTGAAAACATGCTATAGCCTACTCTGCACAGAATTCAAAGGCAATCTATCTTCTTGAAGAACATAAGCAAGCAGCCATGTCTTCTGTGTACTCAAGCAGCCTTTCAAAAGCCATCCCTAGTTGTGCATCCACATACATCCATATGCATGCTTTAGAAATTTCTTTCTTCAAATATTTTGCAGTGAACTCTATAGTCTAATAACAGTGTTTTGATAGTTAAAAATCTTTTTACATCTGTTTTTATGTTTTGTGAACTGGTTTGTGTGACTCATTTCTAAAAGGTAAGAACAAGGGTATACTATTTTTGTATATGTAAATAAATAATATACCTTCCAGCCCATGGGCAAACTCAGACCTACCCACATGCTGGAGAATTAAACCACTCATAAAATGGAATTACCCAATTACTTTTAAATACATGGAATATTTATTATATACAAAAGACCCAAACGCAGACATAATCAAAAGATTTAGCATAAAATAAACTAGTACTGCAGGTAAAAAAGTTCATAATACATTTAAAACTTAATTTATTAGTAAAGACATTATCTTTTTATACCCATAGTTAAAATTTCACTATCTCCATTGAGTTGCCCGAACTCTACCCCAATTTAAGCATTTCACTGCATGTTGTACTATGTATAATTAGGTATCTGACAAATAAAATTTGAAATTTGAAATTTGAATTAAAGGATTACAGGTTTGTTAAAAAGGGGGAGTTAAAATTTGGCTATCACCACTGTAATTCTTGGGTTTTTATTGAAAATAAAATTTTAATGTCAGAATTTAACTTTAAAAAGTACCTCTGCCTGGCCTCAGTTTTTAAATAGGACATTATACACAGCTGAAAATTCTTATAATATTCACAATGGAATAGACTGTGAGTCACAATTTCAAGATTACAGGGCAAACATCCTTGAGAAATAGGAATCTTTTGAAATTTATCATATAGCATATTTGATGGCAACGGTTTTAATCTGACTTTAGAGAAAACTATTCTATATTTCCTTACATGTAAACTGCTATAGTGTATAGGGACTGAAAGATGTAATTGTATTTATTTCTACTGTGTTGTATGTGATTGTATGTGATTCTCTAAGTTGGGGTAAACATGGAATTTCATATTTTTTGTCATTAATTCTTGTACTGAATTGTTTCATCAACTATAATACATTAAAACCCTGGTATCTATATGCCTGAAAACAATCAGACCAATCTTCCTTTTACATAGAGTATAATCCCCAGGATAGCTACAGGTTTCACACAGAAGTATAATAAAGGACATTTATTCATTTAATATTGTAATTTAAATGGTAGAATAAAAGGTTATTTTCAAGATGAACTAAAGCCCTGGTGATTTTTTAAATGAATATCTTCATGCAGTTTTTTTTAGAAAAAGTATAGTCATGTTTTCTACTGCCACTTTATATAATTATTGCTATTTTTCGGTCTGTCCTGTAGCCCTGGACTTTCTAAATGCTCCCTTATTTAATTACTACTCTTTCTTTAGTTTTCTAGAATTCAACTAAACTTAGCAAGTTGATGTAGAAAGTAGCTTGGTTCAGTTCTAGACTGGTCAAGCATTCCATAATGATCCATCTGTTTCCAAAATGGAATGTTCTAAATCAGGAAGCATTTTGCAATATTCCTGTTCCATTCCAGGGCCAGGCTTTGCCCTTGACAACATTAAATCCAGTTCCATAAGCTACCCATATGAAATAGTTGAACCATCTTCCAAATGCTCCAGTTGATTTAGTTCATAGGAAAAATGGAATGTTTCAAGTAACATGTGTTCTGGGAATTGGCCATGCGGTTTTGCACACAGCTATTTAAGAAAATGAAATGGTAACCATTTTTAAAAGTCATTTCTTTCCACATACAACTATTTTGAATTTTCTTTTTCCTCTATTTCTTTTGTATCTTCTGTCTTGATATTTCCCCTACTTTCTCCAGCAGGTTTGCTTCTGTCATATTAAAAAATTACAGTAGGGTTGCTTTCAGATGACTTTTGATTAATCCTATCACATAAATTTGTTGAGGTTGCAACTGTTCCTGTCATCTAAAAGTAGAAAGTCAGGCTCTTTGGCCAAAACAAATGGCAAAAATACTACCTGCAAATATGTGCTGCTCCTAAAACTGAGCTAGAAGGAATAAACCAACATCTGTCCCAGAGGTTCTGTCCCAGACAGAACTATCATGTAAATATGATGCCAGTGCATCTGATACTCAGAAACTAGAAGAGTTAAAAGACTGCTAGCTTGAAGGGTGGGAAAAAAGGCTTACGATTTGCACCCTGAGGCTGACATATATAAAAGATTTCATTCTTGTGTTCTGCACTACTCAGATCTTCTGCACATCTATTACTTTTTTCTTGGCTGCACCATCTAGCTCTGATGGGTCTGTGAAGTATCTGCTGTTACCTAGTTACCATACCCCCTGAAAGAGAGACTGAGTTCTTAGAGAACTGAGATTTATTGCTTGTGTCTCCTGTGAAGTCTGACAGGATGTGACTCTATTAGTTTTTTTAGTATGTGATTAGCTTCATTAATCACTCTGTTTTATTGAACAAATTATTATTATAAGCAAGACTACTGTTGTTTTCCATTTTGTACTATCCTGTATTTTATCTTCAGATTTCCATCTTTTTTTCTGACTAGAAAAAAAAGTGAAAAAGATTAAGACAGAAGTAGCTTTATTTATTTTGTTTGGATCCCTCCACCACACATCTATCAGAATGGTATTTACATAAGCTGATTGACACATACCACTTGATGCTGCATAGCTATGTAATAGTTAGCTTATCTGCTGCATATTAAGGTAATCAGATCTTTAACATTGAACAAAATATTCCTTATAATTGAGAAATATTGAGGAACATGGAAGTTTATTTCCCATATTCCATCCTGTGGTGGTAATAACATATTATTGATGATGATTTAAATATGGAACACAAATACACATGCTACCATTGGTAGAAAATCAGGCTCTATGACCAAAAAGCAAATGGCAAAAAAAAAAAGTATCTGCAAATATGTGCTGTTCCTAAAATTGACAGTAGTAGGAATAAGTAAAGATCTATCCCAAAAGATCTGTCCTAGGCAAGACTGTCATGAAAATATGGAACCAGTGCTTCTGATACTCAAAAACCACAAGGCTTAGCTTAAAAGTTGGGAGGAAAAGGCTAAAGGTTTTGGATTCTCACTGAAGGTTATTACTGAACGTGGCACGTTTGAGTTTTATCTCTAAGGCCATGCAACTCCTGCCCACATATTTTGTGCATTTAACAGTCTCTTTGAACCTCTTTATTCTTTAATCAAACTCAGTTCCCAGAGGGAACTATTCACAGAGGCTCCTCTGTTTCCAGCCAACTATTCTAAACCACAAAGAGAATTACTAGAGTGTCCACTTCCTATTCCTTCTGCTGCTTCTAGGCTATATCTCTATAGCCAGAAGAACCTGAACTGCCTGGCAGTTGGAAAGAGGCAACAGCTTCAGCCATTAGCAGGCTTTTTCTTGTGCACAGAGTATGCCTGCCCCATCCACAGACCAGGGGAAAGACAAGTCTTGGAAGGCAGGAGCCAGGGATATTATCATGGCTCCCTTCTCTCCGCACATACCCTGGTTCTGGAAAGCAGATGAGACTTTTTCCAGGAGCCTTAAGGAAAGTGGCCCCGAGAGCAGGCTCCTCAACAGTCAAGACAAAATGGAAGGGGAGGCCCTTGAAGGCAGCAGGCACCCCCTCCCCAAGCCCTGGTCTCAGCTGCTGGCAGGGCTGTGCCCCACAACCTGGATCCTAGAAGGAAGCAGCAGGGGCAACAACCAGTCCTTCTTTTACTCAGGGCTCTCAAGTAGCTGCAGGGAAACAAACCTGCAGCCCTCCAAAGATGGAAGCCCAGCCCATCCACCCAGGGATCTGCTCAGCCTGTCAGCAGCTTCAGTAACTAAAAAGGACAGTCCCCTGGGACAGGTGGTGGTGGAGGAGGAGGAGTACTCCTGCGAGTATGGCTCATTTACCTATCTGCTGATGTGCTCCTTAGGTGGGGTGGTGAGTTGTGGTGCAACGCACACGGCAGTAGTGCCACTGGATGTAGTGAAGTGCCGCATGCAGGTGGAACCCAGGCGTTACCAAGGGCTGATGCAAGGCCTTTCTCTTACGGTGCGAGAGGAGGGGATATCTGGTCTGGCTAAGGGATGGGCTCCAACAGCCATAGGTTATTCCATGCAGGGCTTTGGCAAGTTTGGTTTCTATGAGTACTTCAAGTTACAGTACTCTAACTTTTTGGGTCCAGAGCAAGCTTATCTGTGGCGGACTAGCCTCTACCTTACTGCTTCAGCCAGCGCTGAATTCTTTGCTGACATTGCTTTGGCCCCAATGGAAGCTTGCAAGGTACGAATTCAGACCCAGCGTGGTTATGCCAACACGCTGCGACAAGCAGCTCCCAAGATGTATATTGAAGAAGGACTCTGGGCTTTCTATAAGGGAGTATATCCCCTCTGGCTGCGACAGATCCCTTATACCATGATGAAGTTTTCCTGCTTTGAACGAACTATAGAAGCACTTTATAAATATGTTATTCCGAAGACGCGAGATCAGTGCAGCAAGATGGAACAACTTGGAGTCACATTTGTTGGCGGATATATTGCTGGCATCTTCTGTGCTATAGTCTCACACCCAGCTGATTCTGTGGTATCAGTGTTGAACCAAGAAAGGGGCACCACTGTTTTTGGTGTCCTCAAGAAGTTGGGAATGTATGGGATCTGGAAAGGTCTCTTCACCCGTATTCTGATGATTGGTACCCTCACTGGCCTGCAGTGGTTCATCTATGATTCAGTTAAAGTTTATCTCAAGTTGCCTCGTCCCCCTCCTCCAGAAATGCCCGAATCTTTGAAAAAGAAACTCTCTCAAAATTAAATCTATTCTAAATGGCTGTGTTTCAAGGATACTCTAATTCTATAAGAATGTTTAATTCACCTGATTTGTGAATATCACTGAGCCATGAAAATTCATTACAGTATTACTCAATCCCAGAACTAAGCTTTAGAGAATTTCAACTATCTATAAAAGAAGCTTCTTAATGAAACTTTAATGCATGTCATTTAACAGAATAACATTGTCTTGCAGTTTTATTTTGTTCTTAACTGCACTCAAAATACATAGCAGATAATGCAATTACTAGTTTTTATAGACCGTTAAATATTTTAAGGTTAACCAGTTAATAGTAACTGCTAGACAAGTTGGTTGTTGTAATACTGTTGTAATGATTTGATAATTATTGTCAACAGAACATGTTGTCAGGCAGCCTAGATAGTATTGTGATTCTAAGATACTGAACAAAATTTTTTACCTGCATTTGCCAAATCTGATTCTACGTTTGAAGCAACATAAAAGTATAAACTCTGAAGAATGGCATCCTTAGCAGCAGTGTATTAGAAAGCTTATTTTTAATTGTCATGGATCCGTAATGATCCAAAGTGCCTGTTTATATATGGAAAAATATGTATTTTTGTGGCAGGACGTTTTTTTTTTATAGATTTCAATATCTAACTACAACTACAAAGGTTTCTAGCTTGAGTCTTTAAAAAATAATTTCTTTTCATTCACATAGAATCTGCTGTGCTGGAAAAGGAAAAAAAAAGGACCATAGTAATTTTGTATTGTGATTTCTATGTTTATTGGACAAGTATTTTGGAACTTCCATGTATTGTGTTCTTCTCTGGTCTTAAAGCAGTCCATCAGACTTACATACGGTAGATGTACTTCCAAATTATTTTTTAAACATGTACATGTTTCGCAATCTTTTCTCTGTATAAAAATGCTATAGTCTCTGATTTGAGGTAAATCTACTTTTTCTTGACTGAGCATTCTTCAAGTTACTGGAATTATAGAAATAAAAACAATACACTATAGTATTCTTCAAACTCAGCAAAAATTCTGCATTTTGATGATCCTGTTACTCCTTCTTTTGTTGTATAATTTAATTTGAACATTTATTGTTACTACAGCAAATAAAGTCATTGTGGTTATTATGGAAATATATATTTAAAAAATGTGATTTATTTCGGTTTTTCACACAACCGTTCCGACATGCCGGTGGGATCAAAATTGAGATACTTCAGACGCTCAATCCATCAATCATTCAGAATAGAGCTGGGAGGGAGATGCGAGGTCTTCTAGTCCAACCCCCTGCTTTAGCAGGAGACCCTATACCAGTAGTGGCAAACCTTTTACATGTGCAATGCATGTTCACTGTGTGTAGGCACTCATGCACACGTGAGCAGTTGCATGTGCATGTGCAGGAGAGCTCCAAAGACCAGCTGGATTTCCTGCTGCAATCGCACGCATGCACAGTGGAGGCCCGAAAACCAGCTGGGTCTCTGCAATCGCACATGTGTGCATGCGCAATCGCATGTGCATGCTCAGCTGGAGGTTGACAGCTTGTGTGCCCAGTAAGATGGCTCTGCGTGCCACCTGTGGCACCCGTGCCATAGGTTAGCCATTACAGCCCTATAGAAATTTTGGACAAGTGACTGTCCTGTCTTTTAAAAACCTCCAGTGATGAAGTACCCACGACTTCTGGTGGCAAGCTGTTCCACTGGTTAATTATCCTCACTGTTAGGGAGTTATTCTATTTTGTTCTGTTCCTATTCTTATTCCATTCAATTAATTTCTATTCTATTCTATTCTATTCTATTCTATTCTATTCTATTCTATTCTATTCTATTCTATTCTATTCTATTCT
>JANHFJ010002153.1:323061-336082 GCA_032468195.1 Cerberus rynchops
CTAACCCCCACTCTCCCTTCCTACCTAACTTACCTGTGGTTGCGTAAGCATTTCACTGCATATCGTACCATGTATGAATGTGTATGTGACCGATAAATTTGAAATTGAAATTGAAATTGTCTTAAAGTTGCCAAGGTTGGAGACCCCTGCTCTATATGGTGCTATCTTTGAAGAATATTTGGAAGCTAAAACTGGTGTAGAATGCAGCAGCACTGAGAGTTCTGGAGGCCAGTCACCTTCTGGGTCTGATTCAAGGTGTTAGTTATCATACCTTTCATGGAATAGGAGCAGATTATCTGAGGAACATCTTGCCCAGTAGGATTGACCTGCCTGCTTACTCTGAAGAAGAGGCCTTCTATGGACCCCATCAGCCAAGGAAATACAACTAGTGGGGTAAAGGAGAAGAGCTTTCTCTACCGTGGCCCCTACACTCAGGAACATTTTGCCATCAGAGATAAGATCTGCCTCCGCCCTTCTGGTCTCCTGGAAGCTGACTTGAGTGACAGATCAGGTCCGCCTCTTAAACCATCCATGCTCTTGGTTTTTAACCTTTATTCAGTTGTTGTTAATTTTAATGCTTTTAATGGTATGTCTTTATGCCACTGTAAACCTCCCACTCAGCATAATGAGATGGCATGTAAATTTAATAAATAGATAAACATTTGTTGGAGTTGACTAGATAGTTATTTTTGTAGAACAGTTTTTTCCTAGCTTTATTGCATTCACCAATTTTGGACTGCAAGTCTTGTTCTCTCTAATAATTATAGCTATTTTGGTTTGGTGTGATGGAAGTTGAAATCTAATATATCTGGAGAAAGATGGTGTAGAATAGAGGGGTACAGCCCTTAGTCTTTAGTGTGCCCCTCTCCAAATTTGCCACAGATCCTCTAGTTACAGAGAAGGAACAGACTAAGATCAAAGAGATCCCCAGGTGAAGTCCTCCTTTAGTCATGGAAGCTTATTGCCTAACATAGAAAGTAATCATTTTTATCAATATATGAAAAATATTGATCATACTTAACAAAACGAAATTAAAGAAAAATTTTAAAAAATTTCTTTGGCTGTGACTGTCTGGTACTATTCAGGTTTTGGGCTGCATCCCCTAGTATGCCCCAAGAGCCAAAGAATATTATATATCCCACCTCTGATCATGGATCAGAAGGGTCCTAATATGGTTGTCTATTCAAACTGTGCAGATTGGAATGTGCTGGGCATCTATTTTGGAAATTACCAATGAACCATCCTAGTGTTATATTAAAAAGAAAATAATGGTTCCTTTTTTTTTCATTTGGACAATGGATGGTTGCTTTTCCTTTTTTTTTTAAAGATGTCTTTTGTTTAAGCCTCTAGTATTTCTAATTGTTGGCTTTGTGTTGATTATAAAATTTGGTTGTATGCTAGGCTCACTTATTCAGTCTCAGAGCTCTTGCAGCTTGTTTAGAAATTATGCAAGTCCTGTGGAAATTTGTTAAGTAACCGTCCTACAGTCACCTTTTTTATTTTAAATTTATTCATAACTATGACTTCTTGACATTTTTAAAATATATTTTTACAAATTGTAAGATTATTTTCACAAGTATAGGTAAGGTCTTACATTTAAGGTAAGACCACCTTACAGAAAATTCACTGTTGATATCTGTTATCAGCTTTCAGAGGAAAAAAAATGGCATCAGTTATGCTATGGTTTTTTCCTATAATAGCCTTTACTTTACTTTAACAACTTTACTTTAACAACTAACAGGAAGGAGCAATTTACTTTAACAGTAAATCCTGTGCATCAACTGCTATGATGGATCTCAACCTCTTAAAAAATTAATACATCTAGGATTCAGAAAAAGGGTATTAATGAACTTACTCATAAAGGATCAATTTGTTTTTCCTTAAATACAAAAGATGCAAATGCTGTTGTGATAAGGCTCTGTGCGATGGGGAGCATGTTTAAGCCACACTGTATCAAAATAAATATTTCTTTGAAACCTCTAAACACCTTTGTGATAAAAAATATATAATGCTATTTTCTTCCAGTGGTGCTTCATAATGTTATCAGTCCTTTCTTCTTTGAACTTCTTTTTCTCGACTGCATTATGCTGTGTCTTTTCTGCATGATGTCTTCATAACTGAAATTATTCAACTGTCAAGATATGCTAAAATAGAATTGTGCTAAAATTCTCTGCTTAGTGTAGAATGCTCTGTTCTGTTAAGTAGAATCAGAACATGGAAAAAACATACATATACATACATACTGAGGGAGGTGGAGTGTGTGTCTCTTTCCTGAAAAACAAACAGGTTGCATTTAAGAATCCTAGAGTTGGAAGGCATTGTGAAGATCTTCTAGTCCAGCCTCTTCCTATTATAGGAATTCTTAGGTCATCCCAAATTGTTGTCCACTCTTCGTTTGAAAATCTCCAGTGATGACTCTAGAGCTGGGATGGGGAACCAGCTGTAAACTTATGCTCTCTGTGTTGTTCATTTTAATTAAAATATTTTGATATCATTGGCGATCACTAATCAGATTACAGTACATCCTTGTCAACTGTGTTATTGGCGCCACAATGATGATGATAATAATATTCTAGGTTACTCCAGTTCGAAGTAAAAATATTTTTACATGAAATAAAGCCTAATTCATTGTGATGTTTTTGGCTTACCCTAACATTCATTGTTATGTAAAAGAATATAGGATTATTTTTTCTAAATTGCCCTTATTTTTTTATGCTGTAGCCATATTATCAGCATATTTAGTAGCATGCTGATAATAAAGAAGGTTGCTGGAGAACAGACCAAGTTTTTTATTCCATCTCCATATTTAGCATAGAATTCTAATCTCTGATCTGCCAGGCCAGAGATAAGTTTTAAAAAAAGACTTTGTAAACAGACTAGCAATTCTTGTAACATAAGGAGAACTTTCTCTTATGTGGTTCCATTACTAAGTGGTAATTTCCTTTTCTATCTCTATAAGAAGGAATAGTGCCCTTGCCTTCCCAGGCACATGTTGCTCCATAACTCCCAGAATTCCCTGCCAGCTAGAATTACTATCTCACTTTGATGTCCACATGGGTAGACATCAGATTTCACGTAGCACTGCAAATCTTAAAAATAGCCTTTGAATCTAAGATCCACATAAAGTTATAGGAGACTCTCCTGAAACAATATTTCTTCAGAAGAAAATGTAATCCAAAAGCAGACTCAAGTTGATGTTTGTTAATCCATGAGCATTACAAGTCTATCTGCCACAAGCAAGCAACCTTTAAAATAGAATTTGGTGCATTTTGACATTGTCTGGTAAGCCTGCAATGAAAGAATTTTATCAAGTTACACTCAGATCATTCTAGGAGATGTTGATTTTCTTTCAACTGAATTCATTGCCTAATCTATTCTTTGAATACAGATATGATAAAAGTTACAAAATATTTGTAGCTCAGGATTGATATGAGGAGTCCTTGGTGTTCTCTGAGCATGCTTGTTTTCTTGCAGATGTTTCATTGCCCAAACTAGGTAACTTCATCAGTGCTGGGATTGCTTATGTTACCTAGTTTGGGTAATGGAACATCTGCAAGGAAACAAGCACGCTCTGAGAGCACCAAGGACCCCTCAGATAGTCCTGAATTTGAACCCAGAATTTAGGTCATAAGTCATTGCGTTGTGAGATATTCACGTGACCACCTTGCTCAATGACCACAATCCCTGTTGCTGTAGTTACTGTCAATGAATGAAGTAAAAAAAAACTGAAGCAGGGTAGACCTTTCTCCTCTGTATGCAGAAAGGAACTGCAATGCTGGAGAGGAGAAAAGAAGCTGCAGTGCCCAGCCCTGAGGTCTCCCCCACTTTCCATGGGCGGAAGAAACTCCTTGAGCTTCCTTGAGAACAAATCTGATCCTTACTGGAGAGGCTGCACCCTGTGAGACAAAATCAAGGCAGCAATTTTGCTGTTAAGGAGGCTGGGTAAAAAAAAAATCTCTCTCAAAAATCCAAGCAAGTTTGACTTTGTGGGAAAGCTGCCCGGTAAGATTATTGCACATGGAAGTCACATAATTGTGAGGTGGTGACAGCCTGCCGTAAGTGCAAATGAACTGCCAAGCAGCCTGACTGCAATCATGTGACTGCAAGGGCATGCAGCAACCATATGTTTGTGCACTGGTTGTAAGTTCCCTTCTTCACTTCTGTTGTAATTTCAAACTGTTGCTGAACAAACAGTCATTAAGCAAGGACTACCTGTATGTAAAGAAACAGAACGTCTAAATGGTGAATCGGAGATTAGCGGTTCTGTTTCACATGTGAATAGACGATGATAGAAAAGAGTTAATGCATTGCACTGTTTTTAAAATGCATAATGCTATTTTAGGGCATAAGGGAAATAAAATAAAAAGTAAGAAGGAAAAAACAGCTTTTAGACATCATTAACTAATGTACGTCTTACAAAAGCAATTGACATGTTCTGCTAAGCCTAAGTACTGGCCTCTAGCACAAACTCTGTTCAAATGAAAACAAATTTTGGATGAACTACAATAAATAGCAAACCGAGAAATGTGATATCACATTGCTGAATTTAAAACAACTATCAGTCAGTACAATAATATTTATTTGGGTGATGAGCAGCAAACTTTAAAAAAACAAAGCAAACAAAGCAGTGTGAAGTGAAATTATAATGTAATTAATATAATATAATATAATATAATATAATATAATATACTGTAATATATAATCTAGAAAAGTGAATTCCGGGGCTTAAACTACAATATATTGTGAAGTAAAAAAAATCATCTCAGAAGGCAGTAGTAACAGACTTGTATATTATTAAGAAATACAGGTGTCATTGAAGTCACCAAGAGTTGAACTCATTTGGAATGAGATTTCAACTTTATCAAATATTACTTTCCACTGTAGTTTTCTTATAGTTTTAATCTTATATGGACATGAATGTTGGAAAAACAATTATTTTGTAACTTTGAATTAAATCCAAACTTTCCTTTTCTAAGGCTTGTACTTAAGAATGATCAAGGTCATGCAACAGATTGACTTCCTTAAACCATAAGACCACTTACAATCTGTTACCTTGCAACTTCTGCTGTGCCCCTCATTTGGGATTGGAAACTGCTTCCTCAGCTGCTTGCTGTCATTACTTGATGATGTAGCTGAATTCCCAATTCAATGAGCAAATGGAACTTTCAGTCTTCTGTTTATCTTTCCAACCCATTTCACTAGTTCTGTGGCTTTTGCTTCCTTGTTCTAATTAATCAGACTTCTCCAGTGAAATTTTCTGTTTGTTCAGGACCGTGCAGCTAAAATAACTTGAATTAAATTTTGAGTTCATCAGCTGGAATGGAAGCCTCTAGTCTTGCTCATTTTCACTTTTGTTTTGTCTGAGTGACTTCTACTGATGGTGGATAATTATGTTCTGGCTGAGCTAAAATAAGAGCAGAACAAAGTGATTTTCACAGATTCATCATTACCCTTATCACTTTTCTTTTTTGTTAAAAAATACTGTACATTAAAGAGAAGTGAAGTTTAATTTGCTGATCGGTGACATTGAGATTGAATTTCCCAATCCATGCTGTAACAGGACAACTACATTAAAATAAACTTATTTCTAGTCTGCCAAATATCCTGTAATAATTTGCAACTTCTGACTTTGGGTGAGATTTTCTGAGAATGTTCTTCTTACTGCATTTATTGAACTAAAGGCAAGATAAAATGATGCCCATTATCTCTCATTACTGATCAGCACTGTATATTATGGTCACTGCTGGTCTGGAAGGTTAGAGAACATTGTCGCCTTCTACTTCAATTGTAAGAGTGACTTCCTCCCTCTCTCCTTTCTTTTTTCTTTTTCTTTCTCCTGGCTGCAATAATCTCACTACTTACAATGTGTGACTTGTTTGAGACAGACTTTAGAGCCCTTGGGGTGATGGATAAGGGCATGAAGGCAACTGACATGGAATGTGTTCAGAACTTGACAGTAGGAAGCAGGAATCCATTAAATTTCAACATCTGAGGTCAGAAACAGATTTTCGAGTCCTGAGAGAATTCCCAAAAGATTAGGGGTGGTTCTGAGAAAAGGTATCTATACAATTACAATTGTTCCATAAAATATAGTATTTGGACAATGTTAGACATCTAAAAACAGATTTTTTTAAAAAATCCTGATTGAGGCGATCTATATCACAGTGATGCTTAATGTAAATATTCATGTATGATGTGTACTACATAGGCATAAATTATCATTTCCTGTGACAACTTGAATATACAAAACTACTTATTTAATTATCTGTTCCTGAAAATCTTTGTCTTTTATTGTGTGTGGATTGTCACAAAAAAAGTTTTTTTATGTTCTTGGAAAAATGCTTACATACTACATATCAAAGGCAAAAGCTGGCTCAATTGAATGTGTTCTTTCCCAGCTTTTGGATTGATTCTTTATTGATGCAGTGGAAGAACTGGACAAGATGATTCTATGTGGTCAAGATTTGATGTTTAAAAATGAACTGTGTATCTTTTTAAAACATACATAATTGTTGCTGGTATTTTATGTAGTTATGGGTGGAATTTTTTTTCTCCATGTTCTTCTAAGCTTTGTTTTCCTCCCATTTCTGTTGTATTAATAAAAAAAAATTAAAAGTGCTACCTAAGCTCCATAGTTAATCTGAACCCCCAGATCAAACTGATGATTTCCAGAATCTTTAAATTCAAGTAAAAATTGTAGTTGGAAATTAAATTCCAAAATCATTTGAAATTCAAATTAGAATAGAGGAATACTGAGAAAATCTAAAGCAGCAAGAAGCTGAAGACTTTAGAAAACATTTAAAGTTGGAAAACTAAGCGGTAAAGTCTTAACCTGAATATACAGCATAATCTGAGACGATTAATTTTTCTCCTTGTATTGTTCTGGATTTCTATGACTTATCCAGTATTTTTAAATTCTCTTCAGAATTTGTTCCTATGGTGGTATAATGTTCACTTTTGTTTTGCTGCTAGCCACTCATTTTTACCCAGATGCCTTCTTGCTATTATTTTAAAGCATTCAGCAGTCGGTTACTATCCAGGCTTCAGTCTGGAGAAAGGAAGTGGTGCTCTTTACCTAAAGCCTAGCCCTAGACAAAAGGAAAGTTGGAGAAGTTTTAGGGTGACACCAAAATTGATCTAAGAGGAATGTGACACCATGAAAGAGAAAAGTCCTGTATAACTTGTTGGTGAGAACTGTTCCCTTGCTCAAAGTTTGCTCGAAACTTTGAGAAGAGAAGCGATAGATGTTTTTGAAAAGCTCATCATAGTGCAGGGTTCAATAAAAAGTATTTCCACTATTCTGTGCATAAGAAATTGTATCAGACAAAATGTTTTGTACTGTAGATCTCTTCTGCCAATATACTTTTAATTTATTTTATAAATTATCGTAATTTATACATGCTTTTTTATCTGACTCTTAAGCAGCTTTTTCTTTTTGGTACCTTTGTTGGCCAAACTGTAAATTGACCTAGTCAAATGCTGGAATCATTTATTTATTTATTTTTTGGCCAGGTACGAAGGAGCCAATTATCACACCATTTTGTATCTGTTTATTACAGGGGTAAAGCGGTATGCTCTGGGGACTAAATCACAAAATGAGAGCCTCAATATACAAATTAGTGTAGCTTTTATATACTTCTGGAAACAGGAACACATGATCTTTGACCAACAATAGACAACAAGCAGTACATTAGTAGCATCCCTGATTGAGGGTTGTCCTCTCAAGAGGCAGGTTTAATATTGCAGCCCCTGGTGTGCAAAACGTCTTAGCTAATTTATCTGTAACAGGAAAAGGAAAGTTCACACATTCTACTTAACCTTGTAATATCAGGCAGAGGGGCCAAACATGTTTCCTTTGCTGTTCTGATTTAGGTGATGGTAAAAAGTGGTTAGGAGGGATGGGCTTTTCAGCTTGAAAGCCAGCAGCCCAGATTCAAGACCAGGGTACTGCGATGAGGTGAGCTCCCATCTTCGCCTCAGCTCCTGCCAACCTAGCAGTTTGAAAGAATGCAAATGTGAGTAGATGAATAGGCACCACTTTGGTGGGAAGATAACAGGGCTCTATGATGGGATGCTGGCAACATGACAGCGCTGGATCAATGGCCTCGAAACATAAATGAGCACTGCCCCCTATAATCGGCAACGACTAGCAAAATAAAATGTATAGGGACTCCTTTACCTTTTTATCTAGTTTAGGATGGAACATGTACTTTGAGAAGGCTATCATGTGGCCTTCCAGGAATTTTAGAGCAAAGATAAGAGGCCCAAAGAGAAATATCTTAAAACCGAAGTACAGATAGTCCTTCACTCTAATTGAACCCAGAATTACAGTCATAAGTCTTTCCCGTCATTAAGTGGGTCATCTCAAGACCATGACCAATTTTACAACTATATTTTGCAACAATTATTAAGCAAACACTGCAAAGTGGTTCAGTGAACCCATTGACTTCAGCGGGGGAGGGGAGGTTTGCCGGAAACTTGCCTGGTTTCCAGCAAAAAAAAGTTGTAACTCGTGGACACTGTAAATGGTTGCAAAGGTGGGCCAGTTCCTGAGCAGCCAAAATATGATCATTTGACCATACAGTGGTGGAAATTTGAGATTGGCTTGTAAAAAAAAAAATTTCAGGGACCTGTCAGAACTTCAAATAGTCACTGAGTGGCTGGTTATAATTTGCAGACACCTACTAGCAAAATGAAGGTTTTTCAACAAAATGGAGGTTTCTCTGGCTAAAACTAGCTATACCAGCCCAATACCTTCAAGTTAGTGTTGACACCTGGTGACTGCCTGGACAAGTCTCTGCAGTTTTCTGGACAAGATTTTTCAGAAGTGGTTTACCATTGTCTATTTCCAAAGAACTCAGGGTCTCCCATTTCTAGCCCAGTGTTTTAAGCACAATACCAAACTGGCTCTCCCAAGCAACTTACATATAATTTTAATTTTGATCATTTGACCATTTTTATAATATTATCAGGTCTGTTACCGGTATATAATACACACAATCAACATGAATAGTTAAAACCATAATACTTTGTAACATCAAAGCAACTATAATATTCCCAAACTCATTGTGCTTCAGACCTCACGTTTATAAAGACCGTTGCTTTTGAATACCTTCTAAATATTAAGGACTTAGTGCTTATATCTGATGAGAAGATTCTACACAGGAGATAGGGATATATCTTAAAGTAAAACCTCAATGCGGACATAATGGCTGCAGATTTATCCAGAAAATTGTGTTAGAGATGCTGGTTGGTGTGAAATGTTTTTTTTTTTAAATCACTGTATTCTAAAAATGAGTAGAGGATATGGTATGTTGCAATATGGTCTTGATTTAGTGATAAGCTTAACCATTTAATTAATTTCATATAGGGATTTATACTCACCATATGGATCATTTTTTCTATTTAAATGGCGTTACATTTTGCTCATTTTGAATACTATAACATATTTAGGTTTTTCCATTGTATGGGCATCTTTTAATCAAGAATCATTTCATATTTTATCATTTCAACAAATAAAATTAACAACTAAAAAGAACTAAAATGAAAGATTATTAGAAACTGAAAGAGAAAGACATCCAGATTCAGGGTGGCAAGAAGCCAAAACCCCCAATACTCTATTGACAAGAAAAATCAACTTTGCTTTGAGTTTTGCAATTTAAAGTTGCTTGAAATAACTAGGAAAAGTAGCTACTGTGTCCTTGGTAAGGGTACTTCACTCTCTGAATTTTATCTGTATTTATAACATTGATAATTTTTCTATGGCCTTTATGAAATATAGTTTTCAGATATCTGTAGGATAATTTTGGGTCTCTCAGCAACATAGGTGACATGAATGATGTGAATTGTGGCATGAGCTTAAAAAATAGCTTTAGTGTTAAATCTCTAGGTCTTCAGACTCAGCCTGAGGGTGGGAGGGCAGAATAAGACAGACCACACAAAGACTTGGAAGGTGGTGAGGTCAAGTTAAAAGGCACCATAGCTACCAAATACTGTGCAGACTGTTATAAGCCACATGGAGATTAGTGAGCAATGGCAGAATGAAACTTCCCCTCCATACATGCTTTCCAGTCACCTATGCGTTACCAAGACAACTCCAACCATTGGAATACAAATTATTCTTTGGGTGCTACAGCAAAGTTGGATGTTGACTAACCCTGCATGCAAATTTAAGTGACAACTGTGTAAACAACAGCTACTATTAATCATCAGAAGAGTCAACAGGAGCTGTACTCAGGAAAAATGTTATTGGCAGGGGAAAGGAAATGGAACAAGGAGAGGAGGGAAGTCTGTGCACACATACATTCACACCCAAACAATTATTGGCCTTGTAATTCATGACTGCTGAGTCCTTGAGTTCTGACTCCCTAGGAAACATAAGTTATTCTTGTTCTGAACATTAACTATAAACAAGCCGTGGGGAGATAGAATGAAATCTTTTCACATGCAAAGTCTCCTAGAGCCTTGGTTTTGGAAAGTTTGAAAACAGAAAAAGGTTGTGACAGCCATGGGTTTTGAGTATTTATGAAAGACAAAGATGTTATAAGGTTGCCCAGTTGGAGTTTGTGCTTAAGCGATCTTAATTTCCAGCTGAGCAATTCAGTTACAATACGAATAGTTTTTGGACTATTAGATTTGAAGCAGTGAGTTGGATCCAGGCTTAGTTGTGGCTGATTTAAGTTCCATTAATTTCAGTGGGTTGGCTTCAGGCATAACCAAATCTAATGCTATTTCATTATCTCTTGCACTGTATGCACAAAAAGTAAGAACAATTGTGTTAACAGTGAAGTCTATTATTGATTTCTAACTTATTTACTCTAGAAAATATCCATGTATGATAGAAGTCAGTTTTACTATTTCTGAAATTTTGTGAACATTCAGTAACTTTTGGCAGCTCTGTGACACCTTTTGGCAAGAATGCTTTGGAGCTATAAAACTTCCCTTAATACTATAACTTAAAAATATCTTTAACTGTTTTCCTGATTGTCATGTGTAAAAATGAACAAGGAATTAAATTCGGTTCTATTTTCAGCCTGAATAATATTTCAAGATGTAAATGAAACCCAAAGATAGGTTTTCTGATAGCTGGAATCTACTGTATATTTCAACTGATCCTTCTTGGCAGCTGATAAATTGTTTTGCCTGCTTTAAGGTGTGTTCACACAAGCAAAGCTAATGTTTTCAACACAGTTAGATTTGTAGTAACCATATTGTCGATGAAATTGACAATATCCTTGCTTGGGATGACTGAAAGTATTAGAGTTCAAGATTAAGATTATGATAGTAGAGCTGGGTTATCAAACTCAAGGCCTGCAGGCTGGATCCAGCCCACCCACAGGTTGCTTAGATCTGGCCTGCAGGGCCACCACTCCATTTTTGCTGGCAGAGGGTTGCAGGAGCTTCGTAACCAAAAATGGACCTTGTGAGGGCTGCAGGCAGCCCTCCTGAGCTCCATTGCAGCCCTCCTAAGCTCCATTTTCACTGGCAGAGGGTTGCAGGAAGCTGTTGCAGCCAAAAATGGAGCTCGGGAGCTCTTTTTCACTGGCAGAGCACTTAGGTCGCCACAGGCACCTCCAACACGAGTGACATTGAGTTAGCTAAGCCCACCCTGGCCACACCCATCCTGGCCCCTCGAGATCAAACACAATCCTGATTTGGCCCTCAGTAAAATCGAGTTTCACACCCCTGTATTAAAGCGACATAACTCAAGGCAGATACTGACTTCCTAGGGTGAAGCAATTCAGTCTGAACTTATTCTGTTCCAGTTCTAGAGCTCCACAAAGCTCTGGCTTGGTTTATCTGGAACTCTAATCAGCAGAAAATGCCATACTTTATATACTGTAGCAGCCATGCGTTCTCTCCCACCCAACTTTTTAGTCCTTATGTAAACCGATATAGTCAGAAGAAGAGAAGGCAGCCAGTTTATGATTAGCAAAGCCTAAATCATATTCTGTAATTTAATGAAGACTGTGTTAGATCTTATAAAAAGTCATTGCAATAAAAATGATTTACCACCAGGCAGTTGTTATTACACAACCTCTGTCTCTCTTTATATATTTGATAAAAATCATTATATGCTACCCAATTGGGCTAAACTTACATCCTTAAAGAAATTAGAACTGAGGAAATTGATAATGAATGGGTAGTTCTCTTATATCTAGGGCTGTCTTGAGAACATGGACTGAGGGAAGAAAGCATTTGTTCTGTTAAAGAAAAATTCAAGGTGCTTTAAGTACTGGTTATAGTATCCTGATTGCATGGCTTGTGGATTAGACCTTAGCTTATAGACAGCTTTCTGAGGTCCTTACACTTACATATTCTTGCTTGCTTCTTTGATTGAAAGGAGAATATTCAAAGACAGTATTGATCAGGATAGGCAATTTATCTTGAAATCTGTGTTCCTGTATCATAAAAAAACCCAAATAACACAGGTAGTCCTCAATCAACAACTAAAATTAAACTCAACATTTCCTTTGCTAAGAGAGGCAGTTGTTAAGTTAGTTTTGCCTCATTTTGTGACCTTTTTTTGCCACAGTTGTTAAGTGGATCCCTGAAGTTGTTAAGTTAGCAACGCATTGTTAAGTGGGCTTCCGCATTGACTTTGGTTGTCAGAAGGTTGCAAAAGGTGATCACATGATCTTGGGAGACGTCAAACAACATAAAAACATCCCTTACAGGGACGCGCTGAGGATTTCTCTTGTTTTCTGCAGGATAAAATCGCTCAGATCCGGGGACGGTTGGACTCTGACTGGGCTGTTCTAGATGGGGGGTTGGGGCCGGTCTTGGGTGAGATCACCTGGGCTGAGTTTGACCCTGTGACCCCAGATGAAGTGGACAGATTGCTGGGTAGCCTTAATGCCACCACATGTTTATTAGACCCTTGCCCCTCCTGGTTAGTGTTGGCTACCCGGGAGGTGACGCGAGGTTGGTTCCAGGGGATTATCAATGCTTCTTTGAGAGAGGGGTTCTTGCCTGCCACCTTGAAAGAGGCGGTGGTGAGACCTCTCCTCAAGAAGCCATC
>JANHFJ010002155.1:84844-98373 GCA_032468195.1 Cerberus rynchops
GGGAAATGTAGTTTTATGCCATGTGATCACATTGGTGTTTCTAATTGGCCAGTGGGGCTTTTCAAATTGTAATCTTTGCCGGGATCCTTCCTCCCCTCAAGGCAAGAGCCATTTTTAGTCTCACAAAACCACATGGAAAGTACCTCTTTTCACCTACATGAAAAGGAACAGACTTTATATACCTTGGAGGAATCCCTTCAGTAACTGTAAGTTGTTGATTGAGAATACCTGAAGAAAAATAATCTATAATTATACCTTTTCTGTAGAGTTTAACTATCTGTGATAAGCAGTCTGCGCGCTTGAAACAGAATACAACCCATCTCACAAGATTGTTGTTGGGAATGCAGGAAGAAGTTATAATGTATGATCATTGCCTTGAGCTACTTATAAATCAAATAATAATGTTTTGATAAAAAAAATAACCTCTTTTTAAAAAAAAAGCTGAGAGGCAGTGCCTGGCTGTTCTCTGAGCTTGGTTGTTTTCTTGAAGGCATTTCACTACCAAGCTAGGTAACATTATCAGTGATAGAAAGGAGTGGAATTTGCTCTCATTTTATACACTAGTGGCTTGCCCTGAATATAAAAGGAGAACAAACCCATGAGGTTCCCTAGTTTGGGTAATGAACATCTGCAAGAAATCAACCAGGCTTGGAGAACATCCAGGATTCTTCATTTCAACCCTGAGCTACAAATATCTTTTAAGGTTGAGTGGGTCAGGCCCAATTTAGGGACTGGGATGAGAATAGTGCTAGGACAGGCTCCTTTGCAGAAAAAGTTCTACACTCTTTTGTACATTGGTCTCATAATATGAGTCTCCTGCTGGTCCTAATGGGACCGAACAATGTAATTGGAAAGAAGCCGTCCCTCAAATAATCCAGCCCTATGTCATATGGGCAAAGGCAGCCTTTATACTTCAAATACCACCCTCCCTCTGTGGGTGGGTGGGTGGATGTGTGTGAGTGTAAGAAGACAGAGATGTATCCTTTGATATTTTCAATAGTCAGATAGAATCCTATCTATTCAGTCCAGCATGTATTTATTCTGCTTTATTTATCTCTGTTATTTCCTTAGCACTAAATTGCTCAAAGCCCTCCCCCTGGTTATTGGCAGAAGCAAAAAGGAAGATTGGAAAGCCATATAACTTTTATCTCAAACAGCTGAAAACTCAGCATTTGAACTCTTTTTTGCTGGGGCTCGAAAGGGGCCTTTTCTAAGCTCCGCCTCTCCTAATTTATGCTTTTCAAAAGCTAGCCAAATTTCCCTGTGCCGTCACAAAGTGAAAAAGATGAGAAGGGAGCATTCTTATCTAACCTACGATCTACAAAGAAGCATCTCCTCTTTTTTTCTTTTCCATTTGAAAAGGGTACTGTGTGCTTAAATATTTTGGGAGCTGAGGGAAAGTGTTCAGTTTTGTTTATTCAACTGGGGCTTTGGTGCTTCTTTCACCTGAGATTTTCACTGAACTCAGTGAGTTCATTTCTCCGGAATATGTTTAGCACTGCATGAAACTGAAGATACACTTATGCCTGGAGAAAGTACTGGTATCCATAACACAGGCAAGATATAAATATTATGTATGAAATGTACTGAAATATGCCATATGACTAACAGTTATAAAAAAAAATAAAGTTGCATTTTGTGACTAAGGCTGTGATCTTATACTAATGCCCTTGGGTACAAGATGTATTTGATCTCAGTTTTCCTTCTTGGAAAGCATGTGCAGGATAGTGATCTAAGTCATTTCAGTTCTATGTTTCAGACTGGCATCAAACAGGGGATTTTTTTAATGAATAAATATATTAACAAATAAAGCAAGGAAAATAAATGATTGCCAAATCAAAGGATGGATGCTATTGTATTTTATATGGAATGAATCTGATTACATTGGTGCATTAAGTATAAATGACACAGATAAGCCTTATTAAATTCAGTGGGGATCAGGAAATCGGGGAATTTGAGGAAATCAGTACAATTCCACAATCAAAAGAGGAAAAGGCCAAATGAATTTGGTGCATTTGATGTGTCTTGAGAAGAGGACTGGAATCACACAAGGCCAACTTGGAGATAGAAAGCATACTAGAGGCTCGCTTAGCAGCACCAGAAAAAACAATGTTGAAAGGTCATCAGTCTGGAATATAAATCACCATTCAGTCATTCTGGTATTAGCTGAAAATTCTATCTTACCATCCTCCGCAAAATTGGATCCAGAGGATGATATGCCCCAGGTCCATATACAACAAAAGTCTACTTTCCATTTCAAACAGTGGGTATAGCATGAAGCAAATTGGCAGGAAAGGGTAAAAGAAGGCTAGAACAAAACCAACAAAACCTTCCTAGAATGAAAAGTAACGCTTAGCGCAGAAATGAAATGCAAGAATAAGTACAATTGATAATCTGTCTCTGATAGGGTTTATTCAGATGCCCCAGTAGCTTGAACATTCTCAATTATAGATTTTACCATGATTTATTTTCCCACTCAACCAAATTAAAAAACTGTGGCAAATAGTTACCATATTCAACTTAATTTTGTCTTTAAAGGGGATATTTGATAAACAAAATCATGAAATTATCATACTTTTGAAATGTAGACTTTTGGAAAGATTGGTGGGCTATACAACACATTGACTGCCTATCTCTGGTCAAATTCCCTTCAATACTGCTAGGTTTTAGATGGTCCTTTCAGATGCTTCCCTGGTCTTGTTTTGGCCTCTCGAGGCCTCTAAGAGTAAACCTTACAATTGACTTGATACCTACCAGGATTGAGCTAAGTCAATTTTTGGTCCCAAGATTGAACACTATTATTGTTCTGGTGGCAGTCCTCATTGTTTATCTGTCACAATCCTCATTAATCCTAAATGGCTTACATATGTAAATACTGTATATTCAGTCCATTCAACCTTTGCTTTCCAGAATCCCACTGGATAATTTTCATGCCTCCCTTCTTTTCCATCTTTCAGTTCTTCCTTAATTATTCATCCTCAATGTAGTTAGCAACCCACAGTGGCTAGGATATGCCAGGTAGTTTTTTCCTTAAGCTTTTGCATCTGTGTGGTCTAAATGGCCTCTTCCAAATCTGTGATATTATCACTGTGAACCAACCCTGTGACAGTTCCAGATCTGAATCACTCCAGGAAAGGTGGAGAAATTGCTCAGGGCAACATTGTCAGAAATAGCTATCAAGTCATTTGGAAGAAATGACCAAAAATATGGTCAGTTTAAAAGCTCAATCCAATGGAGATTGCCCATCCCAGCAGAGTTTCCTTCTAACTATTAAACCGTTAAAAATAAGGGAAGAGCAACATTGCTTCTTTCCCAGCCCTGACATGAGAATTTGCAGCTGGACTATGGCATAATATGTTATTTTCTCCTTAAAGAGAGAAAGATACTGTTTGTATGTCTAATGTCCCAATTACATGATTCTCTCCACATTTTTGCTTTGCAGACTAATCTGCTCAGTGAGAGAATGTGTTGGCAGCTGCCCGATGACTTGAACCCGCCTTTGATTCTATTAGCTCAGTGTCAAGGACATTCCGAATAATGTCAAGGGTAAAAGTTATTTTTTGCTCATGAAAGTTGAAATCTGGTCCAATATATGCAAGGCTCACAGTTCAAAGAAGCTGCTGTATGAAATAAAATAATAAAAGAAAGATCGAGCTTCAGGGGATTATCTTACGAGCGTGAAACTGAACACATGTCACCTCAGAGAGATAATCAAATTTGGGTTTTAGTCAAGTTTGGCCAAAAGAAACTCTGTTGTTTAACACAATTTAGTCATTCACAGAGAGCTAAATTTTTCCTAAGTTCAGCTTGGCAGTTTTGATTGCTATGTCCACTTCTGTGGATTTTTCTGACTTTAGTCTTACTTTCACTTCCAATTTAATATTAGAGGAAGGAAAAATGAAACAGAACTCACTGAATCTCAAAAGACTGGGTTTTCCCCCCCATATACATTAAAAAGTTTGTTTCATTGGAGTGAAACTTGAACACAGCTACAATTTCCTAATAACCTTTTAGTTTTTCTCTGCACCTGGTATTCTGGACGCATTTTTTTTTTCTCTCTCTCTCTCTTGTATCTTTGCTTTTCAGCTGTTACTTTGAATGGAGGCTTGAAGCTTTGATGAAGTTCCAGATGCAGATGCCAGAAGGACCTTAGTTTCCTAGGAAGCATTGCCAACCTCAGCAGTCATTAATTTTATGTGCCAATTTTTCATTTGGAGGTCTTCAAATCTAATGGGCAACTTTAGCCAAATGGTGAATGTTTTTTAAAAAGGAGAAACCAAACAGAAAAGCTCTAGCTTGCTATTACACAGATTTTTTTAATAATATTTTTTATATATTCTAATCAAACATTCAGAGAGTTCACATGTCCTTCAGTAGACAATTTAGAGAATGGATTTAAAAACAAATTAATTTTCTCTTTTGATATAATTCAACTTGTTTCTTTTCCAAGGAAAGGAAAGAAAGAAATAACTGTAACCAAACTTCTTTGGGAGTCCATAGATCTCATCCAGGAGAAGTCTACCTATTTTGTCACTACAGAGGTGACCCCCAAATTGATGACACATAACCAATCCAATATTTTTTTGCATCTTATCTATTACTAGAGAAGGAATAATAAATAATTTGTATGTAAAGGAAAAAGGGTTTTATCAACCTTCTACAATATATTTTAAGTATATGCTTATAAAAATATATATAAAATATATTTGTAATATTTACATTAATATTTAAATATAAATAATATTTAATAATGTTTAATATATTATAATTTATTGAAAAGTAAAAAAACTAAAAATAGTTTGACACGAAATTGTTTATAAAAAATAGCAAAGGCAGGAAATAAAATCAATCAATCAAACAGTCTGACAGAAGCAGATATTATTTATAACATTATTATATACATTAAAAGTTATTATAGACCCATCATTGAAAATTATGTGGAAGAAGCAGATTTTAATAATACAAATCCTTTTAAATTAGAGAATATGTGAATAAAATAGACCCTGGAGCCTGAAGCAGCAATGGGAACCAAGAGCTGCCAGATATAGCTGGAGTTAAAAGTAAGCAACATCTGTGGCTTTCCCTCTTGGCCTAAAGCTTGAGTTTTCTCATGGTATAATCTGGGACTCTGGGATGCAGAATCAAAGAATTCTTATATCCGCAGTTCTCATCCCAGCTTCAGTCAATCAAGGCTTTCACTTAAAGATTCTTAATAAGAGAAGCAAATAGTCCCTAGTAATATCCATTCTAATATAGTTTCACCTGCTGATAGCAGGGACAATACTGGTTAGAAGTAATAGAAAATATTTGTAGCTCAGATTTTAGATTTTGGCAGTGGTTTGCTCTCCAAGCTTGTTTCAATTTCTGAATGTTTCGTTACCAAATTAGGTAACATCGTCAGCAAGATTTTCTTGTCCTATTCTCCTTAGCAATAGCAAGAGCACTTATATACCACTTCACAGTGCTTTACAGCCCTTTCTAAGCAGTTTACAAAGTCAGCGTATTTCCCCCAACAATCTAGGTCCTCATTTTACCAATCTCAGAAGGATGGAAAGCTGAGTCAGCCTTGAGCTGGTGAGATTCGAACTGCCAAATTGAAGGCAACCAGCAATCAGCAGAAGTAGCCTGCAGTACTGCATTCTAACCACTGAACCACCACAGCTCATTAGCTTAAAAATGTCTTGTGTTAACAAGACAATACTTAACAATACTGGTTAATTTTGACATTTTGGGGACAGTTTGGCATAAGTTCAATTGAAGTCCAGTTTTATCACAAACTTTTCCATGTTATTCTATGCAAACAAGGATTTCTAAACAAAAGACCACCTTGTATTTAACGTAATATGTCTATCAACTAGGAGATACATGGCGTATACCAGTACAATCAAGGTAATTCTGCTATTGTTGCATTATTTTTGTAATACTATATATTTTGCTCTTATCTTTCCTATTATGCCATGTCCATTTGTAATGCTACGGTTCCAGAATTTTTCTAGAGCAGATTTTGAAAACAAAAGGGAAGGGAGAAATTTTGTCCCTTTCTTTCAGACCAAACCCATTCTGCCAATGCCAACTTAAATTCTACCCAGAATTGTACAATCTCAGAAACTCAGTTTTATATGATACGTTTATTTACTAATCCTATAAATCAATTTGTACATTGGGGAAAAAACCCCAAAGTTCCGAATTTTACCCTGTTCGGAATGTTTTGCCATTTCAAATCACTTTTCCAGAGCGGTTGGCTGATATTGCTCAATTCAAAGCATAATTTAAATCTAATTTAATGAAAAGTTTATAATATCAGAGATCTTCCCATCAACACTCAGCACCTGGCAGTAAATTGTGCAGAGACATAATCATTTGGTCACATGTTTCAACCCTATAGTGAAATTCATTAAGCATGTTTAAATTATAGCCATGATTTCTAAATCTGCATCTCTGTTTTTTCTCTGTCTGTCTTTGCATAAGTGCTTGTTTGTACGTGCACAGCATTTTGATGTGAATCAGATTCATTGGGGGGATTCGGATGCAATCTTTTTGCCTGATGTGTACATTGTATTTCTCAGTTCTGCTTTTTAATAATAAGGACACTGTGCTTTAGGGACAATTTTTTCCAGATGATACAATTTTCTGCTGATACACAATATGTATAAGAAATATAATCTAGCATTACATTTAGTTTACTTCCATGGGTTGCAATAACTTGCGAGTTGAATTATGCCTTGCCTTAGAATTAACATAGGAAATAATTTCCCCAGAATCAAATACAATTCACTCCATTGTATCTTTCTGATATCAATAGGTGAAACACAAAGCTTATTTTGAAAGATTTAATTCTGAATCAGTAAGGATGTCCTTCAATAAAAGCCATAACTTCATAAACAACATAATTCATCTGCCATATGATATTTCTTTCATTGTGTGTAAAAATACAGAGCCATGTGCTTTTCATTTCACTCCATAGACCCCCTACTAAACTTATAAACATGAAGAGATTGTAGCAAAAAACAGGGACAACTTAATTCATTTGAGAGAGAGAGAGAGAGAGAGAGAGAGAGAAGATAAATGACATTGGTGAAAAACTACACTTTGTCTTGTGGGACAGGCCAAAGTAAAACAAATACAGTACATTTGCCTTTGGACATGAATACAAAGGTAAAATAAAATTACCTAAGCTATCACAGCATCTTTTCTGTACAACAAAAAAGAATGAGCCACATCAAGGGGAAAAAATGAGTGTCTGCGCTCTGTAAACAGTTTTTTTATTATTATTGTTGTCCTTCCTTGCCAAAATTTGGAAACCAAAGGAAGTAAGGAAAATCAGGCAATTGTCCCATGAATCTTTATCATTTTAATTACATTTGCTTCTCTATTCTCTCTTCTTCACCCCCATGAAAAAAGTTCCCTTTTTATTATACGTTTGTAAAGTTGCTTTGCTCATTTATTTATTCATTCTTTCATTGTGTTGTTGTCTATATCCACCTCTCAATTTTTCTCTCTCTCAAAGATGTAGTGAATTCTGAAGAGATGCCACAACCCACGTTCACATTTTATATGATTGTTGTGTTTTTAAACTGAATTAAAGCTTCTTTTAACCTTTTTGTTGCTCAAATCTGCTTGGCTGAGCACATCTCTAATGCTTTAGTTTCCAACTTCTATAAAGACTGTGGATGCCTACGGAGATATTGATTTTTAGAAACTGATGGCCTACACCCATTCTAATGTTTGGCCATCAGGTTCAGCTTCTTGTTCTGGGCAGAAATCCAAATGAAATCATCCATAACAGATGGCTGTCCATCTACTGCTTGTACACATCCATTACACAGACCATTAGTTTCCTTTCATAAATCAAGAATATTTTTTAAAAGATTGTTCTAGGACATGGAGAAAGAAGCATTTCCTAAAATATCACCAAGCTATAAGTATAGTCCTCGGCTGATTCCACTCCCACCCCCCCAATTCAAAATGAAGGCTTCTTCTTCACAACAGCTACTTTTCTTTCCTCAGTTTTGGATCAGCTTTGCAAAATAAAGATTCTATTTTAGGAATTATATTTGAATTCCTAAATATTTGCAAACATGCACAAATTTGGAGACTTTGCAAAGGACGGAGCCCTCTTGCACCCCAGTCCCTCTACTGTGGATGTATCTTGCATATAATCCATAGAAATTCTGGGTGATGTGTGATTCTGTCCATCTATTGCTGAAAGGACATCTCCGGTAGAATAAAATCCTACTGATGACCTCTGCATATTTTCTAGATCTCCTCCAGATGGTTGAGGCTCTCTTGGAACAAGTCTGGAATGTACTTGCAATTGTAGAGAGGAGGAAAGCGAGGAGATGCAATGAGTGGAAAACACAATATGTAACATTAGATGTAGCCCCATAGATCTAGTCACATACTGAGACACATAAACACAGGTGGTAAACATTTAGTCAGTCAAAGTAAAAATATATCAAACTCACCTAATGCTATTAAAGAAATCATGTAAAACTGCAAATTTCGTGAATCTAGATCCCAAAATCCAATGGAAACATAAGCCATCCAGTGTTTCCAACTGAATTAGAATTATCTCCATGTTACATTTTGAAAATCTTTATCCCATAAAATGCAACATATTTAAAAAGACAAATACAGATAGTCTTCAACTTAAAATCACATTTGAGCTCAAAATTTCTGTTGCTAAGTAAGACATTTGTTAAGTGATTTTTGTCCCATTTTATGATTTTTCTTGCTATAGTTATTAAGTGAATCATTGCAGTTGTTAAATTAGTAATATGGTTTTTAGGTGAATCTGGCTTTCCCATTGACTTCGCTTGTCAGAAAGTTGCAAAAAGTGATCACATGATCCCTGGACATTGCAACCATGGGGAAGCTGCAATGGTCATAAGTGTGAAAAATGGTCATAAATTACTTTTTTCAGTGCTGTTGTAACTCTAAAAGAATTGTTGTAAGTTGGGGACTACTTGTATCAACAAATTCAGTATAGCTGTTCATATTATGAAGTCCCAGAGAGTTTCTATTGATCATTTTGCATTTAAGCATATTTAATAGCATTTCTCTACATGTTTAGCTATATAAAATCAAAAAAACAAAGAGACATGATAGAGAACAGAGATTCATTTATAAACCATTTCTGTGTTCTAATAAAAGCCAAGTCAGAACTTCACTGGTATATTTGTTATACTTTTGTCCTCTTTATGTTGACTTAACCTAGCGGTTTTGCTGCAGGAATTTTTTTCACACTGTTCTATTTATCATTCTTTGGATTTTCATTAGAAGTGATTTGGCAATAGACTTAGCCAAAAAGCACCATGGTTTTCAATGGACCCTTAGTACTGAGGTCAGGTCATGGAAGTAAACATGAAAAGGGCATGGGAAAATATGAAATATCAAATCATATTAGATCATGAAGTAAGCTATAATAGAATGACAATGAGCTTACAGGACAAGTTATGCATGATTCCTCAAATGGTATTCCTGCTGGGGTTTTTTTTAATAACAATTGCTTGTTATAAAAGCCTTTTAAGTACTTTGAAAGAATTTTGTATGGCCAAAGATCTTTTCCTACTGCCAATTTGATTAGTAGTGAGGAAAAAAATAGGCTGGATCAGTAGCATGTCTGCAGAGAAATCCTTCACAGGAGGTCTGTGTTGGAAGAAAAGGGAATGCTGGGCTTCGCTAATTTCCAGCCTTCTAGGCCCAACTAAGGAAAAGCATCTAATCTTCCCTAGAATCAGGTCTTTCACAACACTATGGAAGATGATACTACAGGGAATCAAGAGGGTAGCCAGAACCATGCAAATAAAATCCTGTCCTTTTTTCACATGTATCTCCCTGATTTTTATTGGGAAACTTTCTGTTTTCTTGGCTCCTTCTCTTTTTCTATTCCATATTATTAAATTACCTCAATTATCATTAGAAAAAAAGAACGTACATAGAAATTGTCCATTCTTGTGAATGAACTAATAAAATTCCATTCTTGTGAATACATAAATACATACATACATACATACATACATACATACATACATACATACATACATACATGTTGTTAGTCACAAAGTCGTGTTCGACCCATCACAACCCCATGGACAACATTCCTCTAGGCCTTCCTGTCCTCCCCCAGAGTCCATTTAAACTCACACCGACACATACATACATACATACATACATACATACATACATACATACATACATACATATTTGCAAAAGGGAAATGGAGTGTGTGTGTGTGTGTGTGCACATATGCAAAAGGGAAATGCATTGTGTCATTTTGGTTAGGGTTTTCTTTTTAAAAAATAACTATTTAAAAAAAGGATTAAAAACATATTTCTTAAATCTTTAATGTCCAGTGTTCCAACCTCTTGATATAATTCTCTTGGCTGTTCTCAAGCTTTCCTCAAAAACTGTCAAATTCAGAACTTTAAGAATGTAATTTAAAATAATACTGTCACTGTGAACATCAAAACATGAATCCAGGCCTAGCCAAATCGCAGATTCGCATAAGATATGATTAAGAATGAGATGCATGTCCTCAGTAAGGCATGTCAGGAGATGGCAAATGCCTTTGAATATATCACAAGAGTTAAATGATCTGGCAAGAGAGTTTGCACCTATTAGATAATAACTCTAATATTTTTTTAATAAAAGTGCTTCCTTGGCACAAAAGGAATAGCTTTCCTTTCTTTTTTCCTAGCACAGTTAGGAGAGAAGTCAGTTAAGAGTTTATATAGAGAAAGCTCACAGTTAGCCAGTTTTCCCAACATGGGTAATGACTAGTTGAATGCATTGAAAGGCACAGAACAAGGAAAAGCTGGATCTATTGCATATGTCAGTACTGTTCTAAGTACACTATTTTGGGCAACACTTGATTCTTGAAAGTGTTGTATGTCAACACCGGAAAGTACATATAGCTCCATGGTATATGTTTTACCATTTGGGCCATCTCCAGGTAAGGCTGGAAAAGCTCTGAATTTATTAGATTTTTTTCTTGTACATAGCTGCTTTGCCAGGGGAGTAGGAGCTTTCCTGTGTTGATGAAATCCTGATCTATTGCTCCTTACCTTCTTTAATTTCACAAAAGCAATCGGTACCCTTGAGTAGCGCTTAATCTTGATATAGGCTGGATGAAGGAAAAGGATGAAATTCAATCTAGGCAAGGCTGAGGCACTTCTAAATAAAAATAACCAGAACTCCCCCAGAAAGATAGTTTGATAAGTAGTCCTTCATCCCCAGCTGTTACTAATCTGGTGTTTATTTATATGTTTATTTATTTATATTGAAACATGGACCAGATGTGACCCTTCCTGAGTTAAATCAGTTTTAGCAACAGCTATCCGTGACTTGTGTACAGCTTGCAATGAACTTTACATGGGACCAACTTCGAATTATGTCTAGAATTTGCAATTGTTGCAAAATACGGCTGCTAGGCTGCTGACCACAGCAAGATACAGAAATCATAGCCAGTTCTAACTGTCTACCCAGAGTAATTTAAAAAAACTAGTGCTAACTTTTAAAGCCCTAAACAGCTTAGGGCCTGATGATGTAATGAACCCTTTTCTCATCAATATTCACAATTACTCAGAGGAGGAGATGAGGTCTCCTTTGACAGAAGTTCTACTATTATACTACCATTGGTGTGACTCCCTAAAAAAATTGCATTTAACTCCCAGTCTTTAGGAAAATGTGACATTTTCTCTTTCATCAAGTTTTTCATTATTAATTGGTTTAGTGTCAGGTTTATTCTAATTTTTATTTTGATTGTATGAAGTTGGCTAGGTTTTACACTTTTTTAAAATTTAGTTGTTATAAGATGCTTTAAACAGAAAGCTGGACACAAAAGAAAGAAAGAAGGACTAGGTTGATCAAAGTTTGGCTCACTCTAAAGCAACTTCCTTGTTTCTCCCATTGAGTTCTTTTGGAACCCCGGGAGACAAGAAAAGTCAAGCCACTGGTCTTCATAGATCAGCAGGCATTTGACACAGACTCAATCCATGCCCCAAATAAAGGCAGGTTGATGAAAGAAGTCCAACTTCACCAAATACAGAAGGTTAATGGACATCCATGGTTCTTTGTAGTTATCCCTGGAACTCGTTAAGACCACCCTTGGATATTTTTGTTTGCATGTCTGAAAGAAATGTGATCTCAACATGGAACAGGTTTCTCCATTTTCTTAAGACCATAAAAAGAAAAATAAATTGTCAAGAAACTTAAGATGCAAAGTGTAATAAGCTAACTAAGCGTAAGGTTACCTTGCAGGTTATGTTACTCTGCAACGGGAAGACTAAAAATCAGAAGGTTTATGTTAAACTAAATAAATAAAGGAATCTAGGGAAAGGAGGGAATTAAATGTTATCCCACCCACCATTCAAGCCACCTCTCTCCCCCCCCAGCTTGGCAGTAAGCTGAAAAAACAGTAAATAGAAAGTGAGAGAATTAGATGTGGGCTATGAACACCTTCCTTTAATTTCATTTATGGCTTTCTAGAGATTGGCCTCTGATAAGCAGAGGAGCCAGCATGGGAAGATTAATTTCAAAAGATCTGTGTATTTTCTTTTTGGGGGGGAAAGAGTTATACAAGGGAAACAAGTGGACATGACAACTTATGTGGGATAGCTTGATATAATACTAGAGCAATCATGGATATTTGTGTATAATAGGAATCAGGGAGATTTGTGGTGGAAAACAAATAGGACACAAAAAAATGGAAGATTTATTAAAAGAAATGGAACAGATTGCACCATGTTATGATTGAAAAGGTATTACTGACAAGAAGAAGCTGAGTTTGATCCAAGTCAAGAATGTGACTTTAGTATAATTCAAGTATCATGTTACATTTTGTCCATGTCTGAATGTTTTCTATTAGATATGTCAAGAATATAGTCCTATTTGTGTGATATGCTAAAATTATGAGCTATTGTTATTTGTCTTTGGATTAAAAACTAGTCTATCAGCTCCTTGATGCCTTTGCAGCTCACTTGCCTTTAAAAACAGTGTATAGTGCTCCTTCATCCTACTCTAGTCACTGAGTTTCCAATGGGCTGAAATCATCATCTGGACCCAGCACCAAAAGAAGAAGAAGAAATGCAATCAAGGCCAAAATTGAAAAATCCTCAAACAATTCAAAGTGTATATTATACATAAAGGCAGAGTAACCAGCAGATCATACATTAAGTTCATGCAAGATGATTGCACAAATGGATGGTAAATAACAGCATAACACAGTTGCCAAAATGATTCGTTGGTCTATCTTATAAAACAGGGGTCCTCAAACTTTTTAAACAGGGGGCCAGTTCCCGGTCCCTCAGACCATTGGAGAGCCAGACTATAGTTAAAAAAAAAACTATGCGCGCGCACACACATGCATGCGCGCACACTCCCTCCCTCCTTTTTCCTAATGCTAAGTTAAATCAATAGAAAGTTTATCCATTGACATTCATCCCTATGGCAGCGCTGGATACTGAGGTTATGGCATGCCGTGGGATCACCCATAGACACGTGACTCTGGGTTAATGGAAATACTTTTC
>JANHFJ010002156.1:53070-68258 GCA_032468195.1 Cerberus rynchops
TGTCTGAAATGATGTATTTTTGACAAGCTCATGTTAGCTTCTGTTATGACTTCATTTGCTTCTAGGCTTTTGCAGATTTGTTGCTTGATTACCTTTTCTAAGGTAATCTCATATTGATGTTAGGCTGATAGATATGTAGTTTCCTGGATCCATTTTTCTTTTGAAGATGGGAACTATTATATAAGAAACAATTTCCTTTATATGTAGTACAAGTCTACCTCCTCTTTTATTAAATATGTTTCTTTCAAACTATTTTTAAATTTGTCTAGTTGTATATTCCATTCATGGGTTTTATCCCACCAAGTTTCTGTAATGTCAACAATATTATAATTTATAATTTGCTAGATATTTTTGCTTTACAAAAAAACAAATTACACATTGTGTCATGTTAGAGTCCCGACCTAACACTATTAGTATAGACAGATATACAGAAGTCAAAGTAAATGAAATGAACTTTATGATTAACAATGGATTGCACTAACCATGAAATATTTTAATTTCAGAGTCCTGTCTTTTCTCTACAATGTTGGTAAAAGGCCATTTTGTGGGCTTAATGAAGCCTAAACTGTCAAAAACTTTCCTGTTCAATCATTACATGAAATTTATATTCTAGAATAAGCTGAGAATATTTACTGGAAGCAGAAGAGAGACTGAATTATCAATTGATAATTGATTTTTTTTTATTTTTGTTTTAAATAAGAATGAAGAACAAGAAGAATAAGAAGTTGTAAGAATTAAAATGCAACGCTTTGTTAAACTGGTATTGTGGTGGAACCACTAGATGAAAGGAAGGTGTTGAACCAATAAACCTGAGAAGTTAAAAGGCATTTCAGCTTTGACTCTGGGAGGGGAAGGAAGCAGAAGTGAAATTCAGCAGTTTCTAGCAAGTACACTAGAACCAGTAGTAAATTTTCTAAGCAGTTTGGAGTTAGAAGAAATCTCCTTTTTTTCTCCATTTTACAGGGTTAAACCTGTAAGGAAGGCAGGAAAAAACATTCTGGTGTTGTTTCTAGCCTAATCTTTATTGCTATGCTTACAGAAACTGCCCACCCATTCACATGACATCCCAGCCATGCCCAAACCATGCCCACCGAACTGGTAGTAAAAAAAAAATTGAATTCCATCACTGGAAGAAAGTATTTGAAGTTGAGAATTAGGAATTTATTTGTCCTTTCCCAAGGGAAGGCAGACAATCTGATTCCTGTACAGTGTTGTTCATCAATGAATAAACCTCTCTGACCATTTCTTGGAACTGTTCTGGTTGTTTGTCCCTGACAGGTATTCTGAGAGAGATTTCTATAATTTTGAAATAATTATTTATGCATGAAAAGTTTTCTTATTGTTGTACCATGTCTGTCATCAGATGTTGGCAATCATGTTGGTGACCCTATTTTTATCAACAGCTGCATGAAAAAGTGCTGTTAAGTTTTGTCCAAACTGGTACCTTAGATTTTAAGGTTAGAATTGAAAGCCATGATGTTCTTCTTCTGCAGGAACCTCGTTCATCTTCAGTCTTTCCTTGGAGGATTAAGTGAAGTATGTCATATTTTTCCAGGTGTGGTATCACATGTCCAAAATATTCCAACTTTCACTTTTTTATGGTTTTGCTGATCTCCCAAGGCTTATCACCTCCTCATATCTGATTTTGTCAACCCAATTTATACATAACAGCCACCTGTAAATCCATATTTCAAATTCTTCAAGTCTCTTCAAGTGACTTTCTGTCAGAGACCAACTCTCCACTATGCAGATCAGAACAGAAAAGATGCAACATCTGATAAGCCTGATTTTCAATGTTTTTTTCGTTTTGAAGAATGCTGTTCGAGCTTTCTCTAGCCTTGTTTTTACTTCAGTGGTCATGTTCCAGATTTCATGTAAATTAGAACTGAGGTATGTGATCCTTTCAACTTTTTCTAGTGGTGTTCCTTCCAAAGTTATCAGTGGTAAATTAATGGATTGTTTGCTGATGACCATGATCTTGGGTTTTAAGGTGTTAAGCATCAAGCCATATTTTTCAGATATTTCTGTGACTCTGTTGATGAGGAACTGAAGGTCTTTAAGCTTACTGGAAAGCAGAACTGTGTTATAAGTGTATCTTAAATTGTTGATCTGAACACAGTTTACTTTAAGGCCAGCAGAGATGTTTTCCAATGATTTGTTGAAAATTGTTTTACAGAAGCTAAACTTCATTCAAGGATTTTTCTATTTCTGGACTTATTTTGTATTGATGCTTTGTAATACTAAATAATACTTATTTCTCTAAATAAGACTAAATATATCTTCTTAACCAGGATCTACAGTATATTTTCCATTTCTAAGGGAAATACTCTAAACACATCTAATAAATTTCATAGGTTTGTCATGTTGTGGCCCTGTATGATTCATTTTGCAGTTGAAGGTCACTATTGGCATGTTGTCATTAGTCTTGCTTACCAAGTTCTAATCTCATAAATAGAGGAAGGATATTCTGTTTTTAAAAAGTGTACAGCAATCATCAGGTGATAAAGGTCTTTCTCCTTTGGATGTAAATGTAACAATTATACAAATGAGAATAAAAGATTTTGACCATGAATAACAGTTTCTCTTTTTTCAAAAGACAGAAATATGTGTTTCTTTTCTTTAGTTCAGTGTGTTCAGTCTTCTAGGATGCCTTGACACAGCCCTTCATTTACAGATCAATGTAGCAGATATGAATGCAGATTTGTGGTTTATCATTTTTAATTAAAATATAACAAGACTTGAAATTGTGCTCATAAACGATTTAGCTGGAAACTTCAAATATAGGACAATCCTACAAGCAGAACAACTGAATTATAAACTAAAATTTATCAAGAAGTGAAGGGGTAATAGACCTTTATACCAAGGTTCTGGAAATACTACAAAAATGCATAATGAGGACTGCCAACAGAAAGAAAGGTTTACATAGCAAGTTGAAATTAACTTTCTGCTGATTGAGTGAAGAGTATTAGAATTAGATTAGTATTCTTTATTGGCCAAGTGTAATTGGACACACAAAGAATTTGTCTTTGTATGTTGTGTGTTAGGGAAAGATCCAGAATTGTTTTCTTTGTTCTTTCATTTTTCAAGGTTATCTAGAGAAGTTAAACAGAATAAAATCTGATTATTAGACATTATTGTAATTCATAAATTCCCAGAGCAGAATTATGAACAAGATTAAACAGAAAATATCAAGCCACCTCTAGCAATGTATGAATGTCTGATATTTACTGGTGCTATTTCATTGGTTATTGGGTGAAGTTTATTTGTTTGTTCATTTATTGAATTTAGGTAGTTGTCTATTTCATTTGATATGACTCTGAGCAGTGTACACAATTAAAACAAAAGTTAACATAGTTTATCCATTAAAGCAGATAAAAATAATTAAAACTATAATAACAAAAATAGGGCAATCAATTTAACCATGTTATGGATTCTACACTTCCATAGTATCCTCAGGCCCCATAGCAAAAACAAGTTTTGAAGGTTTTCAGAAGACTAGCATGGTTGGAGCCAACCTCACTTCAGCAGTAATAATGTACCAAAGGGCAGGTCAAAACAAGAAAATGCCCTACTTTTGGGGACTGCCAAACAAATTATTTGAGTAACAAGGGTTCCAGCATGCCCTTCCTGATCTAGTGGGATGGGTAGATTATCATTCAGATAAGCTAGAGATGGTACAGTTGCACATGCAATGCACATGGAGGAGCTGCACGCAAGTGCGGATGGCATGCACAAAGCATGTACTTTTCGGCACTTGGTAAGTAAAAGATTCGCCACCACTGACCTATACCTTGCATTGGGCCTGGAAGCAAACTGGCAGCCAGTTGGCAGCCAATGCAACTTCTTTAGGAAGTTATGGGATCACATTTCCTCAAAAAGTACTGATGCACAATCAGGGTCTCTTTTGATTCTTGCAATGAGTAGAAAAGCATTTGTACAAATTCTTCTTGTGCGGCCATTGCACCTATTCTTCTCTTTCCTCCTCCCTTCCTTCTTGTTAACATATCATACATTTATATTTATGGTTATTTGAATTTCTCCTCTTTAACAATTACCCTCCCTGAAACTCAATGATTAATGTATCTCTATGTTGTTTTGTTTAGCTTTTGTGGTGTAAAATTGTAAATAGTGTAATTATGTTGTATAATTGAGTTGTAATCATACTTTATTTCCTACCTAACATTCACACAGTATTTTCACAGCTTTGTATCCTATTTTGACTGCAATTGATAAATATAGGTTTATGTAGTTCTTCCTTCAGTCGTTAAATTTAGAAAAAATTACAGCTGCCCATCTCACATATTTTACTCTGGGAAGTTGACACAATTAAAAAAAAAAACAGTAAGCAGTTACCAATAAACAATTACAAGAAAAAAACAAGAAAAAATAAAACAGTTTGAAACTTAAATTTGCAAAACAGCACAATCCATATAATACAACCAGCTCAAATGTTTCATTCCACTATTGCATCCCCAGGCAGTACAACATCATGACAAATATTGTTCCAAAAGGCAGATTCTGGAGAGAATTCCAGATAAAAGCCAAGGCAAGTTAGACATCTCTTTTGAAATAGAACAGTGTTTGGTACTGGATGAAGGATCCAGGGCTCCTGAAAGTACGGCGACATCTTTCGAGATAGGTCATTTGTAGTCTCTGTGTAGGCACTTCCTGCACAGGATGGATAGCAAGAATCTCTCTCTGTGGTCAGTTTATGAATTAAATGGCTGAGAATAGAAGAAGGAACTATCTTTATTCACAATCTGAATGGAATTTTTTTAAGGACATAAAGCTTGATTCAGCTTCACTTTAATCAGTTTAGATTTGTATTTTATTGACTTGGAAGTATTAAAACTCTTGATAATGTAAGCTATACAATATTCATGAGGTGAATCACTTTCTCCTTGGAGAAAGAATCTTTAAATACAGTTTTTGGATTAAATAGCAAAAGTGTACTTAGAGTATTGATTTTTGAAAAGAAATGATGACTTGAGGGTCCAGATGGATTTTGAGATTCAAATAAGTTTGAGTTAATTAGAAAAATCATTCCTGTGAATAATGGCAATTGTTTGGGTTTTTTAAAAAAACAAAAACTTGATAATAGACCTTTAAGATAAAGTTTGTTGCAAGTGGGAGCTAGAGAATAATAAATTTGTCTTGAAAGGAAAAAAAATCATGGACATTTTTGATTATTGGCCTTTGAAACCATTTGATATCATAATGGATAGTATGTTAATAAAGCTACAGAAGAAGAAGAATATATAATGGATAAATTTGAAATCTGAATGTAGATTTAAAGGTGCCAAGCAAGGAGAAGGATGTGGTGAAAGATGTACTGGATTTACAAACCAAACAAGTCTCCATCTACAACAAACATTGCCAGACTAAAGCTAAGAAGATAATAAAAGACCCCAGCCACCCCAGTAATAAACTGTTTACCACGATGCGGTCAGGAAAACGTTTTCGCTCCCTGAAGGCAAACACAGACAGAATGAGGAAAAGCTTCCTTCCATAGGCAATACAGACACTAAATCAGATATCACAAGAATATTAAGGATTATAACAGGAACCACAATTGTTTCTACATATACACGATGTACCCACCTCCCCAACTATCCCCAACTTATTTCTAACCTAATTCCTATCCTACCCCCCCATTCTGCCTTAATTTACCTGTGGTTGTGAATGGTTGCATAAGCATTTCACTGCATATTGTACCATGTATGATTGTGCATGTGACCAATAAAAATTTGAATTTGAATTTCATTGTTTCATTACCTAAAGAAGGTGTGCAATTATTAAATCAGAAAAATGATCTGGATAACTTCCTTTTATTAGATGTATAAAAGAGAAGCAGTAATGTTTTAAGCAATTTACTAAGAAGTAACAGAAAACCTTTACTTACTGGATGTAATGTACAAAATAAATCTGCTAAAGGTTTCAAAAATTTTTGGAACAAAATAAATAATGAACAACTGAAGCTGCAGGATTTTATTTATAGGGGTTAAAATTAAGATTGATAAAAGTACAAGGAAGTAATACAGGGTTGGCTTATTTCACCAAGGCTAAAATATATAAATAGTTAATAGGACCCTTATTGTTGGGGGCAGTATGCTGACTGTAAACTGCTTAGAAAGGGCTGTAAAGCCCTGTGAAGCAGTATGTCAGTCTAAGTGCTATTGATATAATATGTACGGCATCATTTAATTGATATTTTCTGATAAAGAATGTGATAAAGTTTTTCAATTTAGTTTTTAGTTAAGGCATGAGTTATCAAATGGAGAATTGTTTTTGGATATAATAGTATTCTGGAGCAATGGGAAAATATGTGGACTAAGGATTCAAATGTTCACTCGATTATAATTTGAAATAATTTTGTTATACAATGATGCATTGTTGGTATTTAACTCCTGAGAAGCAGTCAAGAATGTGTAAGGAAATATCAAATTAAGTGTTGGAAATGTAATCAACATGAAGGTGCTTCTTACCATGTTTGGTGACATGTAAGAAGGCCAAGAATTTTGATCAGATAAGTGGCTTGATATAGAAAACATTAAAAATGTAGGTAAAAGTAAAACCAAAAACTGGATAAGCAAATTCAAAGAAAACTTGGCACTTTGTCTTATTTATGACAACATTGGAGAGACATTTATATGCACACAGGTAGAAAGATAATCAAATGCTAACAAATGAAGTGATAATTGTGAACTGGCAGAGATGGAAAAATACTGTAGACTATTTTGATGAAAAATAAACTTTTATCTAACTTTGATTCTACATGGGGGACCACTTTTGGACTTTGCTTGAAAAAGATAAAAATGAATCTCTGGTTTTAGGATTTGATAATTAGATTTGTTGTGATTATGTAAATGTATGTTTCATTGGTATTATTAGAGATATATGTTTTGCATATTCTTAAGGTTTATGCTTAAATTTAGAATAAGTTTTTATTGGAGACTAATTTTGCTGTTTGATCCTGAATGGCTCAAGGTTGACTCAGCCTTCCAGTATACCAAGGTGAATAAAATGAGGACCCAGATCATTGGGAGCAATATGCTAAACCACTTAGAGAGGGTAGAGGGTAGTAAAGCATTATGAAGCAGAATATAAGTCTAAGTGCTATTGATATATAGTTTTAGGAGATTGTTTTTTATTCTTTGATTTATATATTATTATATATTTCTATGTGCACTGAAAAAGTCAGATGTTATTCTTTTTAACATTTCTTTTCTTTTTCCTTTTTTTTCTCTTGTTACTTTTTAATTTTTTTTTCTTTAAAATACTTAATAAAGTTGCTTTTCATTTTTAAAAAACAATAATCAATAGTTATCTTAATATCTTCCCCAAACATTGAAAAATAATGACCAGGCAGCAGAATTGCAGGAAAAGCTACTAGATTATATGCTTCTTCGTGTATAACATATTCCCCTACACTTACACACATACATTTCAAATAATACCTTTCTATAGATGTACTTATAAATCTACATAAATTCAACATTTACAGAAAGTCATTCAATCTAACACAAATCCAGCTGGGCAATAATTCTTCAAATAATGGCAGCTGAATTTCATTAACTTAACTATATTAAATAGGCTTAAGTATAGGCATTTTGTTGAATTTTGTAGGAATTAATGTAACAGCTATTTTATTATACTATGCCCAGGATAGAATTTCTTGCTTCTTTGTTTATTTATGTTCACTTTTTATAATAAAAATCTGCAAGTATACTTTATCCCAATGGTTCAGTTCAGCATTAGTTACATTCATTCAATTTTATAACTACTTTGCTTTGTTAATAGACATAGTTACTCATTTAATTTTTGTAGACTCTCAGAAAAGTAATTATAAAAGATGTTATAATTCCATATTTTAATATTATTCATGGAACCAAAACCATTTTTGATCTAACATTTTAAATCTAACAAATCTAAAAAGAACAAAAATATCCCTAACAGGTGTTCATTATACATTTTACATTAGATTGCTAAATCTGAATATTGAACAATTAATGTTCATATTTAATAAGCTCTTTTTCTATTAAATTATAACTCTTTGTTCAGCTTTGAATACTACTTCTTTTATGCACTATATTTGACAGTTCTGTAGTTTTAAAATAGTAAACATAGCCACTAAATTTTATTATATTGATATTAAATCATGATATTGATAGAGGGATGAGAATATCAGAAGGATACAGAAAGAAGAAATAGTATCAATTAATACTACTTTCAGCCAAAAGTAAGAATAGAATAGGATGGAAAATGCTGGGGAAAGAGTTCCTTCAATACATTCTAATCTAGGACTTCCAAAGTTTTATAACTTTTCTATGTTTCTCCTTATTCAATCAATTTGTACATGTGAAAGTTGAACAGTCTTATTAAAAATGACGTGGAATGTAATGGAAACCGATTTTGGATATTGAGAGGTATGATAAAGCTTCCATATTCATACAGAATAGCTTTTAGATAAAACTTCTAATATTTTACATTTATCAAACTATGTACAGGTAGTTCTCAACTTAAACCACAGTTGAGACTGGAATTTCCATTGCTAAGCAAGGTAGTTATTCAGTGAATCACATCGTCATTAAATGAATCAGGAATTTCCTACTGACTTTGCCAGTGGAGTTAGTAGGGAAAATCTCAAATGGCAATCATGTGACCCTGGGATGCTGCAACCCTCAAAATATATGTTGGTTGCCAAAGTGTCTGAATGCAACACTACAACAAGTTTTCTAAGTGTCAAAAGCTGTTGTAAGTCACTTTTTTCAGTCCTCTTATAATTTCTAATGGTGACTAAACAAATGATTGTAGGTTGAGGACTATCTGTAGTCCAAAAAGATTTCATACTAAAGCCTGCGTGGCTTGGAATACTGTCCAACCATATTCTAACTTTAGCATCAACTAAACAGCTATTTTCAACTTCAATGTATTTTTCTTAAGCCAAGACAATAATTCAATTTTCCCTAGGTAATATACAAACTGTGAAGACCAATTTTCAGTTGACTTCAGTGTCCAACATTTCAAATCTATTTTGATATAACAGCCATTTGGTTAAAGACTTTTACAACTATAATTTTCTTGAAAGTTTAACACAATATGAAAAGTAATTTCACTGTGATAGTGATATTTAATTAAAAATATTTTGTGGTATTATATTAAAGGATTTTAATTCAAATGATTAGCTATATTTGTTTTAAATCTGGATTGAAGATAATTAAAGTTATTTATGTCAGTGATATTCCTGCAAATATGCTTTCAGTTCTATGTCACTGTTGTAAAAAAAAAACCTCTATTTTTTGATGTATTCTTCCAAAGTATGCAGTTTTATATTGTGACTGTATATTCCACTCTTAATCACTGTTTTAATATATATTATTAGTGTGCTTATATAAACCTAAACACATATTATATCTAATAATGAGCATGCAGTAAAACTAGATGGATCAGTCTTTGTTCTGAAGTCTTAGTTGGTCTATTACAGAAAAACGACTGAGTTCAGAATACACTTAACACTAAATCGCCTCCTTCAGGAAACTTCACCAGACAGCTAACTGCAGAAATTCAGCTTATTGTGGAATACAGCAATCACATTTTGAATATGTGTGTGTCAGATATCAGTTGTAGGCTTTTCTGTTGTCCCCAGATTAGCAGCTTTTAAAAGTAATTTTTTCCCCAGCCTTTAAAGTCTGTATGTGTTTTATGTTTACTCAATGGTTCTTATTGGCCTTAGTTCCCATCCTACCAGCTCCAGCCCTTACAGAATATAGGTTAATGGATATATGCAGCCCTCCACTTGCAAACTGCCTACACTTTCCAAAGCAAGTCCTTTTGTACATTGATAAATTTTCTGGTAAAAAGCATATAAACATAAGAACAGAAAATTATTAATAGCATACTGATTGCACTGAGAATAAACGAAGACAGATAAAGAAAGAACATTTTGGGGAAGGGAGAAAAGAAAAGGTGCTAAGATTGAAAAAAATACTTTTTTCTGGAAATAATTTTAGATCTCCATTTTAATGACTCTGATAAAAGGAGATAAAATTAATAAACAATCAAATTCAATACTTCTCTGTACATTATTCATTATTTGTATTAATGAATGCTTTTTCTCATGTAAGAAAACACAAGGCAATATAACTGATAAAGATTCACACACACACATACTAATACAAATAGGATGAATATGCAGTAGATAGGCATATTTTGAAATAGGTTTCAATCTGTTTCTCCTCAAATAATTTCATTGTAGCGGTAAGCTTCAGACTTCAAACCAGCTATCAGAATTTAAACCTTCAGCATAATAGTAGAAAATGGGAACATTTCACAGTTCCATTCTATTCCTGTAGCCAGCAATATATGGTCTGTCAGACCCAAGAGATGGATCCAAACTACTTTTTCCTGAGCTTTCAGACAATGAGAAGGATTTTCATTCTTCCACTACCACCCATCACAGCTAAGATTGTGCTATCAATATTCCTAATCAGCCACCACTTAATTCCAGACTGTATAAAGACCCACAAGAAAAATGGGATGAATGTAGGAAACATATAGCCTCAAAAAGGCTCTGTTTTCCATTAGAGTCCTGGCTAGGATGAATATCTATTACGTGGAAAGCCAAACAAGTACATTTAATTTTATACTTCTCAGTAAGACTGTGTTTGTCAACTAAAAAAAATGTGTTTAGATAAGCTTATGTACAAAAGAATCACAGAATAATCACATAACACATTAAATAAATCAAAGTATTTATAATTTTGTCTTGGTATTACTTCTTACTTTTTTAGGTGCAGTTCCTGTTGTTTTAATGCAGTTTTAATATAAGTATCTGGCCAATGACTGCAGCTGAGAATTCCTAAACTAAAGCATTTATAACCAACTTTATTTTATCTTTTTAGGCATTGCAAGGAATATGTTATAGCTTTCAAAATTTGATAATAATATACTATGGCACTTATAGCAAGTGCCTGACTACACTAACATTTATTTTTCCCAACATCACCAGACAAATAATATTCCTGAATGTAGTATGTTAGGAATACATATTAAATATAGCAGTAACAATAAATAAAATCTTTAGTATGGCTGTTATACACTTATAGTAGAATGGGAGGAGAGGCAGAAATTTAGTGTGGGACTTTCTTCACTATAATCTAGAATTATATTTTCACAGAATAAGAATTTCTGTGTTTGAAATTATAATATCTGATTCTGGCTGTAGGCAAAGGGTGTTGTAAAGAATGATTTAATCTTTTATCCTTGAAACCAGACAATTGTGACTTTCAGTCAGGTCTCTATTTTTCTGGCATATTTTCTGAAGTTACAATTTGCACAGCTCTATATCCAAAGAACAAGTGCTTCCAGAAGCAAAATTCCCAGTACCACTGTGCTACAACTCAGTTTCTGGTATACAAGTTCCAACAGCCATTTCTTTGCCTTCCAGCTAGAAGCTTCATTGCTCCTTTCATCATTGTAATGATTTAACTCTCTTAGTATCCCATAAAGTTATATGGAACTGTGCCTGGAGCAGAAAAGAACTGGTATTATATTGAAGTAAGCAAGCCTTTGTGACAGAACATGAGATTTTCATTATAGAAAATCTGGCACGTTCTTAACTCTGATGTTGTTCTGTGTCAAGAGTGAGAGAAACCCCTTGGGCAGTGTTCTTACCACATACAAGCTCTGATGTGAACTTCTGTTCACTACCATTTTGGGATGCTTCCTTAAATTTTGCCTGATTTGAAACACTATGGCTCTGTTCCACCTTGGTTAGTACGAGTTATAGCATTGCTTAGATGCTTAAACTGCCTAGAGGGGGGAAAAATTTCTCTAAAGGAAGGAAACATGCTTTACATCACAATAGTGATCAAACTCTTGTTTGGAGATGAAAATATATTATAGACCACAGTATAGGTTGTATATTGTACTCTAGAGCAAGATTGCCTGTAGAATTTTCAGATAAAGTACTTTAAAGCAAGTGGATCATTCTGATACCAGAATAGAATACTTACTGTATTCTTTGGATCAGTGATTTCTTTGGAACTAAACATTAATTTCAATTCAATTCAATTCAATCCTTTATTGTCAATGCACAACATGTGTGCAGTGAAAGTGAATGATCCTCCAACGGTACAATCACACAAAGCACAGGACACAGAATACATTCAAATATAGACTACATCTCCAGACTTATAAACAAATCCCTAACCCCAGGAAATGCCCAGGCTGGCACATTTCCACATACATTTCCACATACAGTTAAAAAGTTTTATACACATACACATACATACACATACACAACCAAACACACACACACATATATCTTTTTTTAAATGATAATTATGTTGCATTTAGAATACAATTATTAGATTTTAATCCTTCTCCGTCTTCCAAGTCTTTATAATTTCATTATGGAACACATCTTTCCTATTTAATTAATTACACACAAACACACATACTTTTATTGGGGAGGCTGTTCATTATTTTTAGCCTGTGTTAATTTTCTAAGGTAATATCAGACCCTAAGAACAATATCATGCTGAATCCTCTAAAAAGAACAAGGTGACAATACTGTATCTTCCACATTTAATGTGTAACTTCAAATATGTTGATGTGGAGCATGTTATTTAACAACTTGAGACAGTTGTGATATATTTTATCATTCCTAACATGTAATTATGGTATTTGTAAAACAGGTCATAAAAGCCTACTAGAATGTGTATTTTAAAAGACATACACAGATGTATCATATTTAAAGCTCTCTAATACATATCTAAAGAGTCCTCAAGCAACTGCCAAACACCTGGTGTACAAGAGAGAAATTCATAGTAGTTTAAATACTGCATTTTAATTCACTTTGCAATGATTCAGAATGTGTAATTACTAACTCATAAACATGAAAATATGACTGCATAAACCATTTCCCTTGAAAATACCTGACAGAATGTGCAGGTAGTTCTTAAATGCTTTCAACTTTCTGCCTTCCCTCTAGCATATGTCCCATTTGTATATTTAATTAATCTTTTTAATTATTTCATCTTGAGGCAGCTTTTTCTCCTCCTCCTCCTCCTCCTCCTCCTCCTCCTCCTCTTTGTTCATCAGACAGTCAGCCAGTGTCTGTGATTGTGTTCCAGGTTGTATAAATATATAGAAATAAACATTTGGTTGACATACTATTCATTAGTTTAATGAAGTAGTATGAGAACCAAACATTAATTTCAACCCAAAATCTTTTAAAAAGCATACAAGGATGGTAAATTGAGAACAGTGGTGAATCAAAAGTAATGAGTAAGCACTAGCCAAATAGGATACTATATAGTAAGAGGAAGTATGAACAACTATTTCATTAAAAAGATTTCAAATAAATATTTAAATCTATAGTCAAACTTGGTTTAAACTATCAATGCACAAATGCATTTGGGTCACTGAAAATCAAATATCCTTTTATCTCATTATGGCTTTTGTCAGCAGAACAAGGAAGAACAAAGTCAAGTTTTCTTGGTCCTTATTCAGCTACAGCTCTCTGCATTAGTCTGTTTTGTTAATCCTCCTTAGCAGACATACAAAGGATAAAGGGAGTGATACACTATCTTCTTAAAATACTAAATAATGCGGTGCACAGGTCATCAACCTTCAGCACTTTTTAATATGTATTGAACTCTCATGCTAGAATGTTTGTTTCTCTATCCATATATCTACTTGACCTCTATATATATCTTTTTGTCAGTAATGTTGCTTGTCTAGCTGTGTCAAAGCTGTGAAGTTCCTCTTGTTACTGAATATAAGTCTGAATTCCTAACAATTACTATGTATTGCATTACCTATTGTGAAGATTTGAACCTTAATGCAAACATGCTACAGCAATAACTTTTATGAGTCATATTCCCTTTATCTGTACCCAGCCCATGAATGAGATAGGCTTATGTTATCTTTCTCCTTGTCACTGTTAAAATTGTGTCCCTCCCTTTCTTTCTCCAAGGGCTGATTCAAAATGTATAAAATATGTAAGGTATTTTTACCTTTTACTTTGGGTGGTTGCAGTGATTTAAAATAGAGGTAATAGAAAAGAACATGAATTGACAATGGGGACAGCACATCAAATGCCACAGTAATGTTTTTGTTGATGAATAGGTAACACTTTCACTCACCAGTGGGGGGAAAAAACTGCTGTTCATCCTTTTGCATTTTTTTGCACTTGTTTCATTTTCTATTAATCTCTTAAATTGAGTCATACTAGAATGGTACACAGAAATAGAACTATGTAAATGTTCATATTCTATCTCATGGAAATTTAAGGTTGCTGACTTCTAACCTTTTCCCTTTACCAATTAAATAATTCCTCCCTCCCTCCCTCCTTCCATCTATCTATCTTCCTTCTATCTTTTCATCTTTCCTTCTCAATTAAGACTTTTCTTTTTCAGTCTTTATCCCTTCCCTTTCCTGTCCTCATAATTTGGTAACATCCCTTTCATCATACTTTTTTTTTCTGGTTGGTGTTGCTTTTTTTTTCCCTTTTTTTTTAGTAATTCCATACCACAGTAACTAAGTAAAAGCCCCTTCCAAGTTATGCATTAACACATTCATTACTTTTTCTTTGAAACCTTAATGAAGAATAAATGAAGAGGACATCTTCAGATGCAAACTCTTTGGCATCCCACAAAATATGTCACTCACTTAGAGGTATCTGAAGTATCTGGTGCTTTCATCAAAATGACAAAAGCAGCATTGTACCATTGTACAATGTACCACAATCTCTTGCTCCTCTCACTTGTATATATATTACATCATAACAATGAATATAGAAAATCAGAAGAGCTTGCACTGTGATATTACAATGCTTCATTTTTTATTTTCTATCCTTTGACACTCCCCTCCCCCCAGGAATGATTCTGCAACATAAGAATTTGCAAGAGCGGCAGAGGTGAAATTCAGCAGGTTCTAGCAAGTTCAGTAGAACCAGTAGAAAATTTTCTAAGCAGTTCGGAGAACCGGTTGTTAGAAGAAATCTTCTTTTGTTTTTTTCCACTTTATGGGGTTAATCCTGTAAGAAAAGCAAGAAAGAATCATTCTGATGTTGTTTCTAGCCTAATCTTTATTTCCCTGCTTACAGAAACTGCCCACCCAGTCACATGACCCCCCAGCCATACCCACCAAGCCACACCCACAGAACTGGTAGTAAAAAAAAT
>JANHFJ010002158.1:25626-35640 GCA_032468195.1 Cerberus rynchops
ATTAGGGTGACCATATTTTGATTTCTAAAAAAGAGGATGCTGGGGGGGCGGGGGGGCGGCAGTGGTGGGGGGGCAGCGCAGCTCTGCAGCAGCTCTTCTCCCACCGCCCAGGTGCTGGTGATAGGGAAAAGCTGGAAGACGAGCATGCACTCCATCGCAGGATTTCTAAGTGCGATGGAGCGCATACTCATTTTGCCGGAGCCACTTTCATGTCCACTTTTTACGTCCAGTCTGGGGTGTCCGGGTAAATTTTATAAATTTATAAAACCCACCCAGACGCCCCAGACTGGACGTAAAAAGAGGACATGTTCAGGGAAAAGAGGACGTTTGGTCACCCTAATTTATCTTCTTGTTGGAATACATGCTTTTAAATATTTTGTGCAACAACTACAGCCAACCAGTATATGGCAGTATTTATAAGTTTGCATATATGGTGCAAACTTTTTGTTCTGAGAAAAGTTTCCTGTTTCCTGTTGCAGTTAAGCTGTAAAGGGCCATGTGGACTGTGCACTTTGCTTGTTCTGTAGGGCTCGATACCAAATTTCAAACACCAACAGCATTTGGTTCCATTGACATAACTTAATTATGGGAGAAAATAACTAGGACAGACTTTGCTAAATATCTTCTCAAACTAGTAATTAAACCAGTAAGGATGGGCCCATGAGAGGGTCTTTGTCAGGCCTTATTTTATTCGAGAGAAATCAAACAATTTACTTGGTCTCTTCTTACTTAACTTTTATGTTATTGGTATTGTAGTTCATGAAATTACAATCTTTTTTATTCTTCCTCACTTAATGGACATAAAAATTCAATATTAATGTATATTGATGATATTGAAGGCTCTTATTTCCTTTTCTGACATTGGTCTTAAACGATTATTGGTTAGTCTAGCTGTTTACTGTGAAAGAAAAAAACAATTGAAAATAAATTATAATAAAACAAAGATTTAGTTTTTGGCAGAAACACAATGTCAGGCCTAGCCCAAGAATAACATAAAATGATCCAGACATTTATTCTTTATATAACCCATATAAACAAGATCTTGCTGAACTAAACCTATAGTACCCTAAAATATTTCCTGGGAGATTATAAGTGAAGCTATCCTAATTTTCCCACAACACAGCTCTGAACTGTGCTGTCTCTAGTTTTGCTAATCTACTCAGAATATGCTTCCTCTCCCTGGGAATCTGATGCATTACTAAAATCCATTCACATCAACTCCCCTGACACATTCCGTCACAAACAGATCGACAAAAGTGAGTACGTTTGCTCTGCTGTCATTTAAACTTAAAAATAAATATTTAATTTCTTAGTTGTAGCTTTGGCTTTACCTTTTCACATCTAATACATTTTATTATTTTATTATACAATATTATCATTTTACTTCTATAATGGCACACTAAGTAACCTGGGGTTACAGCAATAAACTTACTATATAAGGAGGCATTGTTTTAGGGCACAGGAGGTGATTTATAGGAGGGGAAGGATGCTGGTTTTTATTGCCACTTTTATGTTTTGATTGTTGCCAATAAAACAAGAGTTATGGTACATAAAATTGACAATCTTTTATGTTTCTTAAAAATAAATAAAAGCATGGATAGATAGATAGATAGATAGATAGATAGATAGATAGATAGATAGATAGATAGATAGATGATAGATTGAAAGATAGAGAGATAGAGAGATAGATATTACTTCCAATAGATTGTCTACTAATACAATAGGCTAATAATTTTCAGTTATTAATTTATGTTATACAGGATGTTAAAATTTTTGAAATGAACTCTGGTCCAGAGTATTGCTCAAAACCTTGGTTTGACTGAAATTAGCTTGTAGCGCATTAAAAAAAAAACAGTCACAAGATTAAATAACTATTAGTCCCTTGATGTTTCTTGGGCATTGCACTTTATAAGAAAAAAAATACAGAAATTATTCTAAAAATAGAAAAAATAGCTTTTCAGAAATAAATTTGTAAAAAAGGCTCAAATAAAGAAATCTGTTTTAATACTTTATCTCACCTGCCTTCATTAAAGGTTTTGTTTACATGCTTCCTCAGATATGGGTTAAATATTTCCATGCTCTATTTAGTGAGAATACTTGTTTTTCCCTACCATTGAATGTCCACCTTCAAAACAATATTAATTGTACCACTTGGCAATGAGAACACCAAATTTATTTTAAACAAAAACAAACAAAAAAGATTAAGCCATGGGAGTAGAGTTAATTTCAGCAGAACTGAATGAACTGAATAAGAGAAAGTGTTTGATCTTTCCACTAACTGTTTTTTTCCTTCATGAAAACAATTACTTTTTCAGAAAGAGTGGAAATAGGGCACCTATTCTTTTTAACTTATGTAAAATCACTAGTGCAAGCCTTATTAAAACCAGAATTTCAGCTTTTTGCAAGCCTGCTTCAATTCTACTATATGAAGATAATTCAGACATCTTCTCTATGGTCCTTCAAAGTAGGTTTAAGAAAGTGTCTCAGGGATCTATTGCAAGACAAAAAGTCTCAACATCCTCACAACAAAACCAAGTAATTGTATTTTCAAGGCGTTATACACTGTAAATGACGTCATTCTTGGAAAATAGTCAGCAATTGTATGGTTCAGGCTGATCCCTTTAGCTATCTGCCTCAACCTCCTAAAACAACCAGCGAAGATCACATCTATGAAGATCCAAAGTATTATAAATGGTATTTTGCAAGTCACAATGATAATATGTTTCAACATTTAATAAAGTGTATAGATCCTTATGTGAGGTACACAGAATCTTGAGCTATCTGATTTATGATATACAAATTAAATACCATGTAGATATAAATGTAAAAGTAAGCTTTGTTTTGAATTATTCAGTTACTTCCATGGGTTTTTATAGGCAAATTGCACTATGTATCCATTCCTTTGTTAAGATTGGAGCCTGGATTGATCTCCACTGAGATTTGCACACACGTTGTGTGAAAGCTAAATATTGGTTCAAACTAAAGTACTTTTAGAACCTTCTTCTTCCTCAACTTCCAATCCTCCAAAATCATTTTCCATTGTCATAGTAGAAGGAATCCACTCAAATTTAAAATTCTCAGTCTATCCTTTCAATCACTGAGTTGCTAGAAATGAGAGAGCACTTTATTAAAGGTTCGATGGCAGATGGTTGCTTTAAACTTGCAGAACATTGTAAGCTCCATCACAACATTGTATTCTCTGATCAAACAAAAAGCCAAAATAAATGTTTAAAATGTCCATTTATATTTAAATGTAATTAGCTTCCAAATCTACAGATATCTTTATCAATGTTGATGTTCATCATAGCTTAATTACTAATGTATATGTGAAAAAAAAGTTTTTGGTAATTCAGTGACACCTAAATAGTCTAAAATTTATAATTTGTATTAATAGTTTTACAGTTATTTTTTACACAATGTTTATGACTGGTATTGAATATATTCATAGAGATGTCAGCCATCATACATTAGTTATTCCATTCATTAAGCAGGATTTCAATTTGCTACAACAGTTAACGGTATATGGAAGGCCAACTGACTCAAAGAGCTGGTTGTAGTTGTTTACCAATCAATACTTTAATTGTCCTCTGAGAGCATGCTAAAAAGTAATATCCCTGCATTTTGCCAGTGGGTTCTGTTTGTGTGTGGTATAGTTATTGAAGATCTCGCTAGTAGTTCCCATATGAGTGGAGTATTAATCACTGATGCCTTGGTCCAATTCCAAGTTAGGTAATTAAGTTTTGCCTCCAGTCTCAATTACATTTTGCAGCCCTTATTGTCAGTCTCCTGTCTCACATTATCTTCCTGTTAAAATGAGGTACTCGAGTGACAGTTTAGCTTTTTGAAATTATACATCTAAATTCTTGCATAGTGGCTCCATTCCAAATGTAGATGAAGAGAAATTATTTTCTCTTATATACAATCTTACCTGCTAACCAGGTATGCTCAAGAATTCAAAATTAAGCTAATTCTTATGCAAGATACTAGAATTCATTTTTGGGGGGGGGGGTTAAGCTTTTTGAAAGAACTGGGTTGTGGATCAGGTTGTTCATTGGAAAGTTTGTCCTACAGTGTCCTACATTTCAAAAAGTCTTTATAAAAGGAGGTTAATTATTATGTTCCCATTCTTCCCTTGTGTGCATGTTGTGTCCTGATCTTCAAGCATTTATATTTCCACTCAATTAAAGTGTGTTGTAAAATGGATGGCTGCCATTCTACACTTCAAATGGCTTGTTGAAACAGATTGAAGTCTGTTACACACATGGTTACAACATCACAGGTGCAACTATCTCTACATAGCAGCTTCTCCACCCTGTGAATTCTTTTCATGTCTAACAAAAATGCTTGGTATGGAAAAGAAAACAAACTGCCCTAAAGAGTAATTTGAATAATGAACAAAATAGGTTTTGTGCAGTCCAGATACCCACTATAAATGATTTCAAAAGCCTTCAGCTGGGAATACTTTTATCCTTAATAATGAAATCAACATATCATCCAGGTTTTGACAGATTCAGAGAAACTGTTGTTGGAAATATATTAGAATACCTCAGTCAAGCTGTCTACTGCACAGAATCATTGACCAACGAACTTTCTTAGCTTTCAATACTGGCTGGCAGCAGCTTCTTGGCATGACAGACCCCCCCCACACACACACACAAATCCGATTCTAGCAATAATTGTGGTGAAAGAAAAATATAACTTTGTCTCTATCTCTCTGGCTATCATCTCAATCTATCTATAACTTGTTTATCTATAACTCTATCTTTATCTGTATCCTTGAACAACAGAGAACAAAGGAGTAAGCCATTGAGGAAGGACTTTAAGAAAAGAATCACACAATCCTGAGAAAGAAACTGAGACAATAACTCCACAATTATTTTGTGTAGTACAAGATGGGGCAGAAGAAAACTTGGACAAGATTCTTCCTTCAATCTTACAACAATAATGAGCACTCCTGGAATCACTGCTCTGTTTGCTTCTTGGTCTGCTTTACCTCAAAGAACTAACAATTTCTTTTGTATATGATTTGACCAATTGCACAGGCAAATGTTTTCCTAAGTAGTGATAGTGAAAATTTAGTTTGGATGCACACATAGAACATATTTTTTTTAGTCCTATCTGTATTGACTACAAAGACTAAAGTTTTAAACTGATGGTTTACTACTTATAAGCCACAAAAAATACCTTCCTCTGGCATAAAGGGAGTAGCCTGACATGTTTTGGGAGGAAGGTATAGCAAGCTATATCTTGAGTTCCTTGACAAGCGCCTGCAGATAAAAATTTGATTCCTACTTTTCCTGCCATCTTTCTCAGGTCTAGCAACCACCTCCCAAGCTGGAAGCACTAGGAGGGCAAATGTAGGAACTGACATCTGCTTTTTTTTCCTGCCACCTCTTTTAGCTCCAAACATCAGCTGTTGGGAGCTTGTGAAAATCATGGAGAAATATTTGTTAAATGGCTGAACCTGCTATTTTATCCATATGTCAATATGCTCCTTTAAACATCACATTTAAAGGCAGCTGGATATTTTTCTAGCAGTGATATTTAGCAGAAAGGAAGGAAACTAAATGTGGGAGAATCCACCAATTTGATTTCTTAACATTTTCTGTTTATAATTAATAAGGAATCTACCTTTTTGAAGCACTCTGTATATGTTCTAATTGGGATGAGCAGTAGAATCTATAAATTTATGCTGGTATAGGTTTCTGCCAGCTGAAGGACTAGTGGATAGCACTTTAAGCCTAATTTTAGCAGCTGCTGTCCTAATAATAATTTTTCATTCAGAGAAAACACTACAAAAAGCACATTCTGTTTTATTTTTACCTTAGATGTTAAAAATATTTTCTTCTGACTTTTAATATATTTTGCAGATTTTGTTGACTTGCCCATTTGCTGAATAATATTTTATATGATTTTATTTTATTTATTCCTTGTCTTTCTTCAAACTTATTTCTCTTGAACCCATTAAAATTCTTTACCTCAAATAAGCCATCTTAATATACCAATTCATTTATCAGGGCTGTCAAACTTGCAGCCTGCAGTCTGGATCCGTTACATGCTGGCTCTGTCCCTGTCCAGTTTAGTGAAGGGGAAAAAAGTCACATGACGCCACCATGACACTGCAAGTTTGACACCCCTGATCTAGAAGAAACTACAGTTGTCATAAGCAATTAACTTGGCACTTATCCATCATTAGCAGAATAGCATTCTTAAAATATTTGCATTTATGATATACTTTTAGATTATGCACCTTATAGGTAACTAATAATATATGAAATGAGGATATTAATTTGAGATGTACAAAAGAAGACACTAATCACAAATTTAAATATGGTGTCAATTAAGTTACCTGTTTGCAAGGGCTAAATGAAGATTACAATAAATCAAAATCAGCATTAAAATAACATTTTAATGCTGATTTTTATCTATTATAGTTTGTAATCTTAATATATAAAGAATGATAACAAGAAAGGCCTATTCTTAGAAATCTTCATCTAAAAGTTAACATTTCATTCCTAAATAATTCATAATATTTTTGTATCTATTATTAGTTAAATAACTTGTGACAGATTCAGTTTGGTGTTTCACTAGAGTATTCAAGACAAACACCATTGGACTCATATTGGTACAGAAGCAATATGATATACCTTACTGAGGTTCTATTCATTAACCAGTACCTTTAATAGCCATTAGAGATTTCTGTGCACATTAATAGCTGTGTTAAATGTTCAGGAATTGAATTCCACAATTAGAATTTAGGAATGAAGTTATCAATTTTCTATAATTACAAGAAATTAAAATGATATCTAATTAAAATGAATTTTAATAAAAATGTGATATGAAGTTTGTAAAATTTATCTTACCTAGTATAATTAATCTCTTATTAGAAAATTTAAATTCTAATTGATGAAACAATTAGTGTAATTTTATTTATCAAGTGTTCACCATTTCAATCCATGCTTTTGATACAAAAATATAAATGATTAGATGTTTTGGTCTTTAATGAGGAACTGAAAGAGGAGTTATTAATTACCGGTAATCTAATTAAAATAAAAATGATCAAACCCAAATATTGTTGAAAATCCAAAATGCATTATAAATGAGTTTTCAAAAGTAGCTTTGATCTATGAACTGATCAGAATATATAGAGAAGATAAAGTTGAGTAGATACTATAATTCTGTCCTGAGGATAATTTAGGAAATAATGATCAAATCTGTCCATATCATATTTCACAGATTAATATTCTAAAATAATCCAATATTCAGATTTTGCTGAATTATACTTTCTTATATTTCCAAGCTACATCTGCTTAATACAATCACAAATTTTTAATAATTAATTTGAAAGTGGAAGAAAAATGACTGTTTTCTAGGATAGTCCAAATCTCCAAATGATCATGGCCCATTTATGAAGACTTAATACAAAAATGGATTAGACAGGACAGCAAAATTCTTGGCAAAATGGGTAGAAAAAACAGCATAATTACTCTTATATTATTTTTATAATATTTTCATAGCTGAAATACATAGATCAAAATATAGATTATAAAATGTGATAATTATGAAGATACATATTGATATTTTTATGACCGAATGAAGCTATGCTGTTTATCTGTTTCATCACAAATTGAGAACATAATTATCACTAAATAGCATTTTATGTCATTTCTGTACAATTTTATCTCATATATAAAGGTTGTTTTGTGTTTTCTGCATCAGATAGTTGATTCCAATTCAGTAGCTCTTGCCATTGCACATCAAAAATATGACCAAGAATTTAATAGAGTGGCTTTTTATTACAGTAAAATCTTCAAGTATTATACTATGTGATTCCTTTATATTAAATTAGTCATTTGCTCTTCTTACTGTAAACTTTACAGTTACTTTTTGTAATATATTCTGATAATGCAAATTCAACTCCAGGGAAATAAGGCATATAAGAAAATCAGTGCCATCATATCCTATTTCCATTATTTCTTGGTATGTTAGTTTCAGTTTTTCTTCCACTTTATATTATGAATACACAGATATAAATTGCTCTTTTTGAAGTGTATATACTTTATTTTGTTTTTACTGTATATATAAAATGTTTAAATAAAAAATATCATACACATAGAAAAGTAAAGTAACTCTTTGCAAGTATTCTTATTAGTTGCTTTAAGATCCCAAAGTCAGAAATTTAGTGATGATAACTATATCCAAAGAAGACAAGAGTCTAAAATTTTAATAGGTTTTAAGTATATTGATCTATAGATTTTTATTATATCAACTGAAAAACTCCATTCCATGAATATGTAAGCTATCACAAAGTCCAATCTTTATTCTATTTCTTTTTTGAAGACAAATAACTTAAAGATAATGCTGAGCAATTTGATTATTGGGCTATGTGTGTATTTATCAGCAAATTGATATAGTCACATATATGAGAATCAAACAGTGGCTATCTAAGGCATAAAAACAAAAGTACATACATGTTCATTTTGCATGTCCGTGTGTCTCTTTATGAATGTGTTATATGTGTATAGGTATAGACAAGTATAACAAGAACAAGTTTACTGATTTATAAATCTGACATTACAAATGAAGGATATGTATTATAAGAATTCATATTATTTTGGAATTTTTTTCCACTTGTTTACTCCCATATATCAAAATGCTCTACAATACAACCTTTTCTAAAAGACTACTTTCAAATATTGTTTTTGTTAGTTGCAAAGTCGTGTCTGACCCATCATGACCCCAAGGACATTATTCCTCCAGGCCTTTCTGTCTTCTACAATTGCCCAGAGTCCATTTAAGCTCACACTGACTGCTTCAGTGACTCCATCTACCCACCTCATTCTCTACCATCCCCTTCTTCTTTTGCTTCTTTTACTATAAAATAATCCTTATACAAATAGATTGGTTCAAAGGCAGGAGAAGCCGTACTGATTCTAAAGGTGGTACAAGAATTTGCAGGGACTAAATTGACATTCATGTAAAGGATAGTTTTTGTACCCAGTTCTGTTGGGTTGCACAATAATGTTATGGTCCTGTTTCCTTCTTAGATGATGAGAATAACCATCAGAAAAGAAGGCAGTTCTCCATTTGGTATCTAAAAAATGTTCATATCCAAACAAGAGTCTGCTCTGCCAGAATATGATAATAACATTAATAGGAGGTTAACTATAAAAAGATTGAAAGGCATAGGAGTGCAATGCCAAAATACAGCTGAATCAGCTGGAGTTGTGAGCAATAACCTGCTGCAGAAAGCCAGACCTAATCAGTTTATTTAGGCAGGTAGACTTGAAACCATTACCTTCCAGAATACTGCATATGTAGCATGTAGAATCAAACAAGTATCTTCATTGTGTCCTTTAAACTGCAATGTCCATCTGGAATTTAAAATCCCTGTTAAATACCATCATCCCATTACCTAAACTCGGAAAGGGCTTCCTTGTCATGCCTTGTTACAATTTTCTTCATTAATGTCTGTCAAGCTTAGCACAGTCATATTCTTGTGCTTGAATATTAGAGGTGTCCATAGAGAGAGAATTCAAGATTTAGAAATTATTCACTTTCATTTAAATTTGAAATCTGAAGATAACAGGATTTGATATGAATTGATCTGAGATTTGATTCAATAAAAAAATTGAATAGGCTAGATTGGAGAAGCACCAAAATGACAATATCCTCTTCATTTCTTGGCAGAATGAAGAAATTTTATTAGAAATAAAGTAGATTTATTACAGAACATTAACTATATAAAGCTTAAGCTGAATAACTTCAAGGGTTTTACAAAACAATGTTTAATATTTTTTCACACTCTTCACATCTATCAAGATAGAGATAACAGAGTTTAAGCAGTTTACCCTACCACATTATCAGCAAACAGCACAGAGAGAAGCTGTACAAAGTAGAAACTACCGTATTTATCGGCGTATAACGTGAACCGGTGTATAATGCGCACCCTAATTTTAAGAGAGAATTTTCAGGAAAAAAACTAAATTTTAAATAATGAACTTTGAAGCAAAA